>JAODKO010011521.1:0-12799 GCA_027576895.1 Sciades mastersi | reverse complement strand
TATATTATATAAACACGAATGCAATATGGATTACAATATGAAACATGCGAAGCTTAATATAAACAAATAGAGAGTTTATAACTCTAGTCGTCTTCATCGTCGGATTCCTCTGAAGCCTCTTCAAGCCATCCAATAAATTTACCAAGCTATAAAAAATAAAATACAGCAGTGTATCTCAGTTTGAGTAGTTACATGCTTGTTTCGGAATTGGAGTAGTTTGTCATTGTCGCTAGAGTTGGCGAGAGTTTCGCGTGTGGATTTGTTCCACTCGAGAATGTTGCTATCGTCGATAACATCATTTTCGTAGAGATCGTGCACAAATTTGAGGTAGAATTTGACAAAATGCGCCTTCTCAGCGATTGTGGAGCATTGGAAAAAGTAGTTTTCGATCAATCCCAACAACGACCACTGCTGACTATCTTCGGTCGAGTAGATCGAAAGCATCTCGATAACAGGAGGTAGAATCTATTCGAGAAAACAAATGTAGCAACAACCGTTAAATCCGCACAAAAGTTCATACTCTTTTGTAGTTGAACAACAAATCATCTTCCCCATTTGGTTGGGCGGCGAGAGCAGATGTGGAATTGATAGTGGTGTTCGAGTCGTCTGATCTCATGTGTTCGCGAATGTTTCCATTCAAAATAATGTTAAGTGAGGTGGGCACCACGTAGGATGTCATATCATCGATACAAATATTATAGGCGTGTCTGTGCGTAGATATTGAAAATCATTCATCAACAACGAACAACGAACAACACAACTCACTTGGACGCGTTTATTTCCAAAATGATTGCTTCGTTTGGTAGATTATCACGCACACCAAACAAAATGCTATCATGAACTTCGCTTTGGAATTCTACGCAATCATAGTAGACACAGATGCTCTGAATGAAAGAATTATTACTTGCTTGGTCGTCATGGAAATCGTTGTCAAAATCTACACTATTTCCTTAATCAACAAGCAACTGTTGGTTGGCAAAATATTCTCTACTAACAGCATTGAATGGACGTTTACAAGTTCCCCACATGTAATGTGTTTTAAGATGGTCGGGTAGAATGAGTGATTTGGTGGTTGATTTGGGATCAAACTGAGTATCTTCCATGTTTTGCACTATGAACGTTTAGTTCAAAACATTTGGCACCAACAACTATTCATACCCAAGTCATTTTTTAGCATTAGATAGGTGTTTTTAGGAATCTCCACATTGTCAGGTATTGTACACTAACAATGAGTTTAAATAATGTGGAATTAGATGTGGACCAATTACGCCATATGAAATTATAGAGTTTTCTGCAATTTGTACATTTCTAAAACAAAAGATGTGTCAATTTGGCGCCCTGTTTTGGTTAACATTACTTTCCTACGGTAACGTTGTTGGTTATAAACGAATTTTTTACAACTGAACCATCCCCAATGGTCACTCCATCCCATATAACCGAATCCAATATGGTGACATCATCTCCCACCATACAATTGGATCCCACATAACTGTGTCGAATGGTGCTGTTGAAACCGACCACAGTTCCTTTATCGATGACCATTTTGGTTGGTTCATGTTTTGTTCTACACACACACACACAACAACAATTACAATGGTACTACTATAACAACAACAACCAACGTTATTTATTACCTATTAAAGGTACAATTTTCGCTGAAATAAACCAAATTCTTGTGCAATCTATATCCCAACGATTCCAGTGTGATGGGATAGGACCATCGACTAATGAGATCCATTCTACAACAGCTCAATCCAACCAAAATCCCCTTTCAACAACGAATCCCCTTACAGTGTGTTATAGTAGCTGTTTAGTGTGGTTATGTTGGAGAGATAGACATGATTTTTTAAGGTTATATAATGAATGTTATAGTTGAATAGAATCTAGATTGGTGGTTGAATATTTTTGGTTGTGTATAATAAATTACTTGGTCACGATTCAAAACATTATTAATGAGACATTGTATTCCTCGGAAATCGAAATTATCGACAAACAATTGAGGCACCTATATATAGCAACAATTTATTCCACTAATTTTGTGGTAATACACAAAACGTATTACAATCGCCGAACAAATATACACACCAGTTGGATGTAGATTGCAACCAGCAATCAACTTTCGATTAAATTGAAGATAGTTCTATGATGGATGGACGATTACAATCAACGTGAATCATTGCAAAATTTAGAATAATACGTATGGAATTCCTTCGTGGAGATCACAAAATTTTTTGAGGTAAACCAATTTGTGTTCGTTACGATCTATCAATGTGAAGTAGGTGGTTTCCAATTCGGAATTTTTGTGCAACAGATTGTGATCTTTAAACACCACCGTCATCACATTGTTTTTATTGATTTTTTTGTATTCTCTAATCGAACAACGAATCACCAAAGTGTACCACATCTCGTGGTAGAAATTACTTGTGTTGTGTTATGAGGTGGTTGAGATTGATCGATGAAATCATGAATCCAGTTAGAAGTAGAAAATCTTGGGACACTATGTGTTTGTAGTTTTGTTCCAATTCTCGTATCACATCACCAACAGAATCGCATATATCGTTAGCCACAATGGTGGTGTACACATTCAGTGTGGGATGTTGTTTCAACAGTTCACTGGTACGAATGTGTTCTTTGATTATCTCGGCGTGTGAACACACAACCACCAACACTTCACGAACACCACTCTCGATCAACCATTTCAATGTGTAATCGATAATTGTGGCATTAAAAAAATTGAGCAATGTCTATAGTGGAATAATTTCGCGTGGAGCACATGTAAAGTGGGCAAATATACGCGAGGTTTCTCGTAGGTGATTGGAAGAAAACGTTGATTGAAACTTTCTGCAAGAACCACTGCACGCAAAACGAAATCCTCGTTCTTCCAATCGTTATCACTCTTTTTCTCGGTTCTCTTAGAGGGTTTTTTCATTTCGACCTCCAGCAACAAAATCACGCACCACCACCACCAATCGGTCAAACTCCAACTCCCTAAATCTCTTGATATGGTGTTGCGTGCGCATCGACTAGCTCAACACGCTAACTCGCCAAAATACTTTGACCCCGTGAATAGGGTGTTATTCGCTGTTTGAATCAATGCTTTGAATGTGAACCTTGTAGCTTTATCGAAGTTGTGTTTTCATTGGTTTGTAGGAGCATTAAATCATGTGATATGATAGGTGAAAAGTCCAAAATATTGTTGCTTCGCCTTTATCGCTAAGCATAAAAATTTGTTTTCTTTTTACGACCAAAGTTTGTTTGAAGAGTTTTAAAAATGTGAAATGATAAAACTAATGAGTAATGAGTTTGAGTATTCGAACCAATTTATCTGCAAACTGTTTCGTTTAGATGAATAGTTTAGATAAAAAACTTGATAAAATAATGTTACGATGTGTAGGTGATAAGCAATTGGATTTATATTTGTAATAATTGAATCGTGCGGCTGGAAATCACAACTCTTGGCGCGAAATTAACACTAAAAGTTGTATTTATTAGAAAACATGTAGATAATCGAAATAATCTTGAATTTCTTTTATTGTCATTTCTGACTGTCGGCCTCTTTCACCAATCACTAATCCACCGATCGGGAGCATCTGTTCAAGTTGTGGGGTTTCACAAATGTCTGAAGTGAATTTTTACCATATGTGCTGAACACTACCTAGTTTATGCTGGTAATAGGAATTTTTAAAGTATGCGGAGAATGTGAAGCAACTCACAAAAAAACCAACTGACGATGAACTTTTAACGTTGTATGCACTGTACAAGCAGGTTACCATTGGTGATTGCAACACGGGTGTGTGTTTACCTTATACAGTGATTGCACTCAACGTTGAATTCAATTTTAGACTGCCCTGGATTGTTAAATTTCAAGGAGAAGGCCAAATGGAACGCATGGAAATCCAAAATCGGCATCTCGAAAAGTCAAGCCGAAAAGGAGTACATTGATTTGGCCAAAAAGCTCATTGAGACCAACTCCTAACATGCAATTTGATATAGATTTTTGGGTTTACGATAAAGATGTTTTATCGCTTTCTTTCGTGTCATTTAAATAAAGACCAAAAACGACCACCACATACATATCGGTACTGATATTATGATGACGGTTGCTAGTTATTTTGATTTTTAAATCTCTCGAGGAATAATCAATCAACGTAGCTTTGGAAACTTTGTGTTGGTTGTATATAGGAGTCGAATCGGCTCCTATATATCCAACGACATCATACATCTAAATTATAGAGTGTTAAAGGTGGAAAATTGAAACACTTTAAACCTACAGAAAAATTTCAACAATGGTTACCTTTTGAAGCAATAATATGAATTGTGTTTGGCCAACTAGTCTTATTTTTGGTTGAATCCAGTTTAATTTTGTAATCAAAATTTCGCTACTCATACTTTACATTAGATAAGCACTAGCTAATATATTTGAAACAATAGATGGAAAATAGAAACGAAACCAACTTGTTTTGGCGGCATCACATAATCTTGAATACACTTCGGTCGGTATCGTGAATGTGTAGCAAGGTTTTGAATCATGTCTCTAATTCGTAATGACCCCTTTTTCAGTTGTGACAATCTTCGAAAGTTAGAACAAGTCTGATCGACCTTTTCCTTAGAGTATCCTAAACTAGATGTGATTTAGTTGATTGAAATTATGGGAAATGACGATAATGTCTGTTGGAAAGATTTTGTTCGTTTAACTTCTCTCCATAAAATATGGAAATCATGTTTGATGTCTAACATCTACCATGTGGATTGTGATTATCTAAAAAACTCGATTGAAACCATAGTTGCCATAGCGGCCAAATACAACGTGAAGTTTGAAACCTCTAGTGAGGAGTCGGAAAATATCAACGAGAAATCGACTTCAAATTCGGAGCATAATCAACTTGTGAGAAATCTGCAAAGTTTTTTGCAACAAAATTTGTCCAAATTCAACTTACCACCGTCGTACAACCACAACCCCACACCGAATGTGTACAGCGATATGGTTACAAAATTGGATGAGCAAAAAATCCAAACAAAAATTGAATCACTCAAGGAGGAACTATCTGGACTGGGCGACGAGAATTGTGTGGAATATGGAGAGAAGATGGTTTCGTTGAAATTGTTGGAAAACATCCATTACCACCTCAACTACACCTCCAAGATATTCGACAGAATTATCAACTATAGTAGAGGCATCAAAAGAAAATTAGATCACAATATGGAAGGTGTGTGTCATTCGAAATCAATCAAACTGATGAATGCCACCGATTTTTTCAATTACGAGCAAACATTTATGGCGCGATTGGATCAACAAAACCACCAAAAACGATTCGATCTGCTTGAAGAGATAAAAACGGCCCATCTAAAATTTCGTCAGGAATTGGGCAGAAGAAAGAAAATTAGAACTGCGTTGAATAGAAACGTGAAGAGTTATTTCGACCGATTTGATGAGGAACGCAAAAGAGATGAAGAACGTCGCAACAAAGAACGTATGAGACGCCTTATGATGGAAGATGAGGTGGGATATCGAAAATTGGTGGACGAACAAAAAGATCAACGTCTTCACTATTTGTTGGAACAGACCGACAACTTTATCGAGGACATAAGTCAACTTGTACAACAACACAAAATCGCTCAACAAAAACCGACCACAAAACTGTAAATATTTCACCTTATCTCATTGGATCCACTCAACTTTTTCACATAACAAACAGTTGTTACACTTGAGCATATTTAGGTCGGAAGATGAAAGTGATCAACACGAATCGAGTGTTTTGGATGAAAACAGTGTGGACACCAAAACACCACCAACCAACGTGAACTCTGACTACTACCAAATAGCACACAGTGTCAACGAACACATCAACACAACACCAGAAATTATGGTGGGTGGTCAACTTAAAAACTATCAAATCAAAGGTCTCGAATGGTTGGTGTCGTTGTACAACAACAAATTGAATGGAATTCTTGCTGACGAAATGGGTCTCGGTAAAACCATACAAACTATCGCGCTAGTGTCTTATTTGTATTCGGTGAAACGGGAAATGGGTCCATTTTTGATTGTGGTTCCACTATCGTAAATCAATCCAACACTCAACTATAATATATATCACTCTTCTTAAGAACAATTTCCAATTGGCAACTTGAATTTGAGAAATGGGTTCCCTCTATTGAGATAGTCACCTATAAGGTTGATTAATGGCTGAATTGGAACGTTTTTTGAGAAAATGATATAAATGTTGATATAGGGATCGTTAAGCCATAGAAAAGTTATTGCATCCAAATTGAAACGTATGAATTTTACTGTACTTTTAACTACGTACGAATATGTGGTTCGGGATAAGAACTATTTGTCAAAAGTAGTTTGATACAATTGGTTGGAGTGTAACTGTGATCACCGCGTAGATACATTGGTTGTATGTGATTGTTGATGAGGGACATCGAATGAAGAATCGAGACTCCAAAATAACCCAAACTGTTGTGTCATATTACACAGCACCGTATCGGTTGTTGCTCACAGGAACTCCCCTCCAAAATAGTTTGTCAGAGTTGTGGGGATTGCTCAATTTTCTGCTTCCTACCATTTTCAACTGTTCCACCACGTTTGAACAATGGTTCAATGCACCTTTTGAGGGTCAATTTGAAAAGGTTGTTCGTTTTGTGGTTCAATAAATTGATAAAAACTGTAGATCGAGTTGAACGAAGAAGAGAATGTGTTGGTTATCAATCGGTTGCATAAAGTAATGCTATTTGTTTGCATTTTTCTATTGCATCAACCAACCACCAGATACTTCGACCATTTTTGTTGAGACGTGTGAAAAAAGAGGTAGAATCCCAACTTCCCGACAAAGTAAAAAATTCCTTTTTTCTACAATGAATCATCATTTCGGTTAGATTGAATATGTTATTCCGTGTGCTATGAGTTGTCTCCAACAGATCATCTACAATAGTTTGAAGGAGAATAGTATCTTGATAGGTGATGGTGGAAATGTCACCTTGGCAACTTCTTCAACTAATGATACCACCAAAAGTAGTGGTGTTGGTAGGGGAGGTTCACGAATGATGATGAACACTTTGATGCAACTTCGTAAAGTGTGCAGTCATCCCTATCTCTTCCCACACATTGAGGAGTCGATGTCGGAGCATTTCAAGTCGAAAAATTTGGATGGTGATTTCCAACTGCAACGATTGTCCGGCAAGTTCGAACTTCTCGATCGTATCTTGCCCAAAATGAAGAGTGGAGGCCATCGAGTGTTGATATTCTCACAGATGACCAAAGTGTTGGATGTGTTGGAGCGTTATCTATCACACAAAGGTAGTCCACGTCCAATTCCACGATATCTTCATTTTTCGTCTCCAAAGGATATCGTTATTTGAGACTCGATGGCCAGACCAAATCGGAGGAACGAGGCCACATGTTGAAAATGTTCAACACTCCTGATTCGCCCTATTTTGTGTTTATAATGAGTACACGAGCTGGAGGTTTGGGGTTGAATCTACAAACAGCTGACACAGTCATTCTCTTTGACAGTGATTGGAATCCTCAGCAAGTAATTGAATGTTTCTACCAACAAGAGTAATCAATTTGTTAGGATTTACAAGCACAAGATCGTGCCCATCGAATAGGCCAAACCAACAAGGTTTTGGTGCTACGTTTCATCACAGTTCACAGTGTGGAAGAACGTATTTTATCGGTGGCCAAAAATAAGTTGTCGCTCGATGGAAAAGTGATGTGTGTGTGTTGGATTCGGTTTAACAATCGAATAGATCATTCAAGCTGGTATGTTCAATCAAAATTCGACCGAACGAGAACGTCAAGCGTTTCTAGAGAAGCTTTTTGATGATGATCAACAAGCTGCCAAAGAAGCAATTCTTTTTGTGTTGAGTTAAACCAATAATTATTGTCGTCGGTAGGAAAGAGGAGCAGATATTCCTGACGACGAAAACCTCAATATGATGCTTGCTAGAAGTGACAAAGAAATCGTTCATTTTCAAGTAACACCTATCCAATTTTCTATCATTCCATTTCGATAACCTTGTAGAATATCGACAATGAAAGATACGCTCAAGAACAGAACGTATGGAGATTTTCATACTTTTAAACTCCACTCAATTGTTAACTTAGTTTTTGGAGTCAAAAACTACCACCACCACCAATGGGATACTTTCAAGATTGGTCGAGGAACAGGAACTTCCTCAATGGATTCTAGTATGTTGTTTTGTGTGTCACTTTTTAATTTTGGTGACAAATAGGATGAAAATATGAAATTGGGCGCCACCGTAAACCAAACTATGGTTGACTCCGAAGAAGAATAATCGGTTGACCACTTACACGATACGTTGAAAACGTTTTCTAATGTTAGATATATTTGTTCGGTGTTTCCAATTCGTTGGTTGTTTCTTAAGAATAACTCATTGTACATCCTTTCGCAATTTACTGAAATCTTTATGAGAACTATTCGAGTGGGTAGAAAGAGAATGTTCAGGACGGTTCAAAGATATTTTTGAATATTGTGCGCGCGTCATTAGAAACACATGAAAGCAGTTCGTCCAAAATATCTACTCAATTTCGACCTGCGAGCCATTCTCCAGGTGACTGTCAAATATAGTGTGTTCGATGTGACCTCGATATACTATTCGTATGTTTGTTCGCGTTGAGAATCTACTCAAAAAATTGAGAGTTATTTCTATCGTTGTCTAGCACGTTATACGACTTTTGTACAACCAAAAAGAAACTATTAACCAACCCCAACACAATCATCACATTGGAATACAACAAAAAACCAGGAAATGCGTTTGCAGAGATCAAATTTTGTATCAACTGGTGATTGTTTCGAATTAATTATGCCGCTTAGCTGATGGATCCATTCTACGATATGATGATGACAATCCCAACTTGTTCAACATCATCGACACATTCGCAAAGCATGCCTACGCCTACTACACTCCGCCAGTGGTTGCGAAAGGGAAGGTAGCGCTCATTCTCAAACATATTCATCAATACAACCAAGTTATTTTCACTCAAACTTGTTCTATCTAGTCAAAGACTAAAATGGTCGTTTTCAAAAAGACAGAAAAACCAAAATAATTTGTTTTTTATCATAAAATTGAAACGTCTTTTTATTATGCGCGCGTATTTCTTCTGAAAAACAGAGATATTTCGCACAAACTCGATCAATTTAATCCCATTCGTTAGTCGGATTAATGTTATGAAATTCAAATTTAAAGTTTTTGTTGTTGAAAACTTATGCGATCAACGAAGACACAACGGAGAATATTTCAATAAAACATTTGTGTTCAATCGGACGTTTGTTGCTGGTTCTAATTTCTGATTTTAAAGTATTCTTGAACATTCTGGTGTTTTCCAGAGTGACACGTGTTCAAGTTGTAAAGTGCGTGGGATTGATTAGGTTGGTCGTGTGTGAGTTGTGAGATCTGGTGATGGTATGTTGGTGGATGTGGTTTGTTGAACCAACCAGTTGAATTCGATTTTAGAGTTCATTTATATCGAAATTGGTTCCGTTGTTTGATCGTGTTTTGATTGAGAAAATCGTCCCCGAAACTGTACCACCTCACAATGTTGAGATTCTATTGGAGGTGAACTTTGATGATGTAGGTGACAAAAGCGGGTCTTTACATTCCAGAAAACTCCAAAAATATCAAACCCATTCAAGGTGTGGTTCGTGCTGTTGGAAGTGGTGCTAGAAATGCTGTGAGTTCACACACACACGAGAAATGGTGTTGTAGTTGAATTGTTGTGTAGGATGGTTCGATCTCCAAGTTGACGGTTGAAGTTGGTGACACTGTGCTGTTGCCCGAATTTGGTGGCACCAAGATTGTCTTTGAAGACAAAGAATTGACTATCTATCGTGAAAATGAACTTATTGCCAAAGTTAAATAACTGTGTGTTAGTTGGTTGGGATGTTGCGTGTGTTACGCCTTTTTCTATCTTTTTTTTGTTGATCGTCGATTTGGGCGTGACAACTACCAATTTGTTTTATCTTTAGAAGTTAAAAGTTAGATATCGGATGGATTCGAAGGAGACGGCTCAGATTGGACTAGAAAAATAGTTCATCATAATCCAAGAATTGTTCCAAATGTAATCGGTTTAAAAAGAATATCCGAATTTGAGTATTTCTAAACTAACCTAATGTGATCGAATAAACCCACCCTCTCGTTAGAAAACGAATGAAATGGGGTAAAACGTTGAATTCAGATGAAATTTCTCTTTATAAATTTATCTAACATATGAGTGTAAACGATTTTATTGGTTTTTAATAGTTTCTCAAAAAGTCAGGTAATTACACGTCATCATTGGTGTGATAAGAAAGGTGCTTGGAGATAATGCACGATCGTTCGAATGTGTAATACGCTAAAACAATTTTTAATGAGGGATTATAGTGGTGTTTGTTCAGCCTGGAAAATGGTAGTTTGGTGGTTGGCTGTTGCGATCTGCGTTGTATACGCTGGTAAGCACTAAACGCAAAAGGGTTTTTGTCACCAATATTTAAGGACAAATAGAATCCCCGTCAAGCGTACTCAAATGCAAGCAATGCATAAAAGATTCCGAAAAGATGTGGTGTACAAAAGGGGTATATTACGTTCCATTTGGTCAACTGCACATGTAGATTGATAAAAATTTCGTGTAGTGGAATCAGGATTCACCACAAGGACAATGTGTTTCAGATGACGATCAGTGCGAATCCCACCTCAACAACATGACTTCTCCTAGGGATGTAAGAATGAATGATAACATCCACAACACTGTTACTTTTTTTAAAGGTAAGCGAATACCGAACTGAAACTATGGACGACGATATTACAATAAAAATACCACGTAATTTTGTTTGATCAAACGCATTGTTGTGTATGATGCAACAATTTTTAGCTTTCACTAGAGAATACGAAATGAGATTAACCATAACGTTAAAAAAGAAAGAGTTCAATGATGTCTATTTTGTTGTGGATATTGATACTCTTTTGAGCGATTCACTGGGCCAAATCAAATATCTAAGTATCGTTACGAAATGAATGTTTCATTGATCAACACATAAATCACACTAGCTATGTTGGTTTAGTTTCAAAGTTGTTAACAAACAATAGAAACTTTAAAATTGGTTTGGGTGTTTTGTACTACAAAAACTATACCTACGATGAGTAATATTGTCAAATATCGGATTTTTAACTTATGTATAATCTGTTAGAAACAAGTATGATTTTAAAATTTTGACAGCGTTGACTGCAAACTACAACACAATAGTATGGTGGTTGTTGTGTTGTTGGTTTTTGATGAAAAAAAGGAACGTGAAATGGACCAACATGTCAGCGAGGCGAAAAGCACCTACTCTTCTCCCGGCAACAACACAAAAAATGTCGCCCTAGAGGTCATAATGCAAGTTGTGTTGTGTGGCCCACAGGTTCTACAAAATGCTAACAATTTACAATCATTTCAATTGTAGATTGGATGGCGGAACCATTTAAACACATATAAATCTTTGCTTTTGATTTCCAACGCCTTACCCATAGTAGGACAATCAACTCAAGTATATTTCATAAAAGCGTGGTGTACACTTTGTTGAGTTAATTGCACAAGCTTCCTCCTTTACTTTTGGGCAACGAACCAAAATGTGAAATAGCCGACACTGGGATCTACCGAAATAGCGTAATCGATTTTACATATACATATATATATATGTAGACTTTTTTGAGGTATAAATCTAGAAAAATGTCGATAGAGGCATATTTAATCGTATACTTTACAAACACCTCAATGGACTGAACGTTATATCGAATAGTGCTACAGTTTTAAGGTTTTACAAAGTATTTCCAACTTGTTTGTTGCTCATCACTCACTATTATATTTGGAAGGGTGTGATGCAAAATAGACATCCGAATTATTGGGCGTTAGAATACACTCAAGACCAAGAGATTTCCGAACATTATGATGAATTACTAAAGAATTTTTTTGCTGTATATACACATATGTCGTGATAAATTATATCAAGTTGACAAACGAATATCACGTTAGGTTGGACAAAATATGAAGCACTGGGAACTGTTATCACCGGACGACGAATCCATGAATTTCCGTGTGAGGTAATAATACATACCATTCTGTTTTTTCCACCCAACATAATATCAAATCAAATAGCACCCAATGGACCTGGGTGGGTTCTACAGGAAGAGGTGAAAGTGTAATAGACATATCTATGAAAATAGGTGAATGTAAATCTGGAAACCAAAACAAAAAGTAAAATATATATATAATTTATCATCACTGTGTTATCTCGTCGCTATTTTTTGTTTAGATATGAGATTATATTCTCTGGTTTGGGTTCCATATCGTTCATAGTGAACAACTCGATTTGTGATTGTGAATGCGAAGCTTCAACACATCAATCATTTGTAGAGTTTCCACTTGATCAACAAATAAATTCAACATGTTAAATTGACAACAAAATTACTTTAGATAAGAAACAGCGATTATTGCTCTTACAATGGTGATTCTATATGTGGGCATTGTAGATGTAGACAGAATTTGTAATGTTGTTTTGATGGGTCGATGAATGACAAAATTTGCTAGCATTGGTGACCGTTGTGACACATTTAAAGATATCGCCGATACAAAATCGAAGATCGTGGAGTATGAGGAGTGTTTAACCGATCTACCTTCTCCATTCGACGAATTCACTTATGAAGTGGATCAATTTTCTCATTTTGAAGAATATTTCAAGGGTTTTTGTCGCGCTGATTTCCCTCCTCCTCCTCCTCCTCAGGTCTCAGGTGTTGATTTCGAATCGTTCAACGAATACTTGAT
>JAODKO010010878.1:0-12957 GCA_027576895.1 Sciades mastersi | reverse complement strand
CCAATGTGAAATAACAACTTTGCAAGTTTTGCCACAATGAACAAGAATCTGGGAGATGTATGGAATGTAGGAGTGGAAATTGTCACGACTTTCCTCCGCGAAAATAGCAATCGCCACCAACGCGGCTCCCTTCACTTTGGCGCTAGGATCGAGGGTTCTATCGAGGATCGCTCGTAGAACCACCTCGAGATAGGTTTTACGGGTTGGGTCGGTCAACCACGGTGCGTACCTGCCCACAGTCCATATAGCTGTAGATCGGATCACAGGCTACATCACATCAGGCGCGTCAAAATACCACACAACAACTCACTACTCATTACCTTTTCCGAGTTGAGACATTTGACAAAAAAAGGAATGGTTTGATCGAGATATTGAGCCATCTCTTTGTTGCATCCTACTCATTCCACAATTCACATCTGTCCACAAAGATATGTGGAATTACCATCTGCTATGGCGCCAAAAACAAGTATAACCGATTCCTCAATCACCCAATCGTTGTTTTGTCGCATCAATGGGTCCAACGCAGCAAACACTATCGGGAGAATTTGAGCGTGGAAAATGATTGCGAGTTTGTCCAACGTGGATGCACTCACTTTTCCTATCAACACATTCAATTAAATTTTATTATTATTATCATTATTATTTTTGTAAAATGTAATACTTAAAGTCCAGGTGTAGTCGGTGGTGATGGTGTTGTTTTCGTCAACAGCAGCAGCAGCATCGTCTAGTCCGGTTTTGTTTTCTACAAAAAATATGGATTTAGAAAAAAAAACCCGCGAAAACAACAAATTTAAAATCGTAAAGAAATCACTTCGAAAAATGGGCTTGATGTTGGAGGTGAGGTGGTTTTCGTTGGTCTCTCCACAGCTTCCATCCGCGTTGATCTACACACAAACGAATCAATTACGATTAAATTACGAATGAATAATAAACAAAATGATTAAGATATCACCTCACTCGTCAAAAAATCATGCTCCCCCAAACGTAGATTCACTATCAACAAGGGAACCAACCGCGGCAACCGATTGTAAACGTGACCGTTGTGTAGTTCATCGTCCACCACATTGTTCCAAAAATCGGTTGCCTCCAACGCCACATCGTATTCTTCGTGTGGTTTCGTGAGTCGGTCGAGCATGTAATCAAAAATGTTCAACAGGTGTGGATCGAGCAGGTTGCCCACCATCACAAGAGTGTGGAACGATTGGCACACATTTTGTCTGATTTTTTGATCGTTGTGCTGTGCCATCGAAAACAACAAACTTAAAAATCCGATTGGGCGCCGAACAATTATCTCCGACAAATCAACCAAAAAGTTGTTGATACATCCAAGCGCGATTGCTCTATACAACAGATAATGTAAATGAATATACACTGACTGACTGACTGGTAGATAGATAGATAGATAGATTGATTGATTGATAGATTGTAAGTTATAGATTAGGTTACGCATGAAAAATTTTTGTTTGAATTTAATAGCATGCGCGCGCGCGCATAACACAAAACATACTGATACGGAGGCAGCTGCAGTTTCTGAATAATTTCCAACAACTTGTCAATCAAAAACAACAACAGCAACATATGAGGATGATTGGGTTCCAGTGTGTTCACATTCAAATTCATACTTATATCTTCGCATATGTTGGAGAGAGTGGTGAAAATGGCCTGAAACAATCGATACAACATGAGTATTTTTAATGGACAAACATACTTGCATACTATTGTCATTCTTTGGATCGATCATGCCAAACAATGTGGGCAATAGATCTGGCCAGTCGTAACCAGATTCCAGCGCCAAAAATGATATTATATTAGCGGCAGTCTTACATATTTGGATCTCATCGTCGGCCAACAATGGCAACAAATTTTGACGCATATGATAGATTAGACCAGATGGAAAATTTTTGTACAACTTGCGTATGTTATTTTTGATCAACAATCCAGCAGCTATTCTTATATGTACAGCTAGAATTGGTGTTTGATTGAACAAGTCAAGATAAACCATCAAATGATTACGTATTTGGTTGTTGCTGGATGTGGTTGTTGTTGCAATGGTACGACCACCGGATAATATATATAACACATAGAAATTAAATTCGACATTGTTGTGGAGCGTCTCCATGTGAGCTAATTTCTGTAGAAAAGAAAAAATAGAAAAACAATTTGAGATCATCTCATGACAAAAGAAAACACACACACACAAACAAACACATGGATCAACATAATCATAACCAACTCTCAACATACCCATTAGTGAACGTGGTGTGTGTGTGTATGATTCTTGTAGATGGGTTACTTGTTGGAAATCAGGTAGCATCGCCTTTTGGGGTGAAAAACATGCATCCAACAAACTAAGCACCTCATTAAGTGTTTGAGGATCTAGTCGGAAACCTGAAAACTCCATAATTTCTTACCTTATTACGACTGCGTCCGAACTCAAACGTTTCTATTATATTTTTTTAAAGAATTCCAGATACGATATTTGTGTTGCGGTAACTTTGTTGTTGAAAATGAGCTATTCTCATATGTGTGATTTTAGACCAATTTTATTTGTATTCAATTATGGCACGAATTGACACTTGACTGGCAAAATATTATTGTCGAGGGTAAAATTATCTAAAATTTATTCGATCAACTCTTAGGTTGGTGTGATTTTTAATTGTTTTGTTTGAGTGATGAATTGGAATTTTCGTTTGAATATTTAGCGTCACCTACTTCATCTTAACTCAAACCTAATTCCCCCAAAACTTTGTATGTCTAATACTTTATTTGACAATACGTGTTTATCGCATTATCACCACTAGAGAAACGCAACAAATATTGTTTCCCAATTTTATACCACATTTTCTGTTGAATTTATTTGTTTTGATGAGCGTATGTCTCAATTTTTTGAATATTTCTAGTCAAGTACACTCTATATATTTTAGTTTGTGAAGGGTGACAATTCAAAGTACCGCATTGTTCTTAACTCTATGGTGTGATTTCGTTGAGTTCTTCCCCAAAAAGATTAACTACAAAAATTAGAATAAAATGTGTTTATTCGAATTGCTTATTAGTGATGAACAAAAAATTGGCGCGAAAAATCATGTACATTACGTGCATGTCAGCCACAAATGTAACAACCGATGAAACAACAAGTTTGTCATCATCATTAGATGTGTCACACATTCTATTATGTGTTCAAATAGCACACATATGTGGCGGCAACCGGGCAATCTAGCTTCAAACCATTTCAATCATATTCCACATGGTAGGGATCAATGTTGAAAAAGTTCCTTATGTGTATAGGATAATCAGTGGACAATGTCGAAAGCTAAAAATTCCATCTACGTAAGCGATAGCCTAATATCAACACTTGCACGAGGTTTGGTTGAAACTTTTTCAAGGCATTTCAGAAAAAATCCTACCTACTGTGTTGTTTGCTCGTTTACATCATCTCCAAATAATAAACCTTGATATGTTCCAAATGATGAATAGTATACCGAGAGCCAATCCATGCAAATTTCGCGGTAAGAGTACAAATTTCTTTTTCAACGGCCACCACCATCACTAGTAGCACACCTACTCACGATCTCATAGATAATTTCCCATTTGTTGGTGCTAGTTTGATTGAACAACTCATCCAGATATTTATCATCGTTGTTGGCAACCATAGGATCAATAATGAACGATTTGGACATTTCTTCCGGTCGATCCAACAATAAAATATATCTTTGAGTTGCCGCGCTGCTATATTTTTATGCTAAAATCAAAATAAGATTGTGTGACTTTTGTTGGAAACAAGCACTTCAATACACACAACCGAGCTTCCATTTCCAACAGGAATAGCCACTAGCTTAGTCGACATTTTATACACTAGCGATTTCTTAGAACATACGATTGCACTCTTTTTTTGTTTTCATTCCAGCCCATTATTCGAATCAAGTTTGTACTAAACTCAACAAGTATGATTTCGGATGATTCGCTCATATTTTAAATTTTATTAGCGTTCCCGAAAAGATTACGCGAAAAATAGTGATCACTCAATTCTATAATACTATTAAAATAATATGTTTTATTATTATGTCTATAAGTATAAAAGTAGATCAAAATTTTACGGTAAACCATCAAATAAATATCAAGCATAGAGTGATAATTATAAGGAGAAATTATTTATGGAATTTTATGTTATGTAGCCGCCAAAACCTAGACTAATTTCATCTTTTATTTTAGGAACGAATTCATTTTGACGTTGGAAAATATTTGTGTCTCGTGAGAATAGGCATTTGGAGCATAAACGTGATGGCGCTTTTTTGTCAATAAATCTCGTTTTCTACCTCTCACCATGGAGTTAAACTAAGTGTGGAACATTTAGATAATTTTACACATACATAAAATGTTGTGAATGGACGCAGATTCAGTAAAATAACTCGTTGTAAACCGAGGAGTAAAAAGTTGATCTTTATAGCTAGATAACAAATGTAGAAAAAATAAAAAACTCGATCCAAACTAGCGTCGATATATAGAACAGAGGAGCTTAATAACAATAGAAGGGTTTGTTTGAGTGGTTGTCATAGGAACACCTCACTCTATCATTCTCTCTCGTTATTATTTTGTTGACAATAGATTGCATGTTGTATTGTAAGCAGATACTACTGTGATAGAGGGATGGACAATATGGGATAATCGCGTGTGGACATTTTATCATTGTGGAGCAATATTTTAAGTAAAAAAATGAGTAGGATATTAAAAAAAATAATTTGCTGGTACCACCCAACCATGAAGCAACTAGAAAAAGATGGCTTGATTCAAAAATATCACGCTCGCATAAATGGATTACGATAATTGAATTTAACGCGCCAACCACATTAGAGCTTTATTTATGCTGATTGGTTGTGCCGAGGTGGTTATCGGTGGTAGATAATCGCACGAATTGTTTGAGATGCAATAACAACAAATTTAACGACCTATCATTAATGAGAAAATAAATAACTTTGAGTGGCACGTAGGAACGCTCCACCGCAAGTTTGACACCAAAACCTGTTCCACTTGCACAACTATACCAGCTAATGTGTGTGGGTGTAGTTAATAAACGAAATACATAAATTATTGTCAAAAAATAATCCTGGATTTGATTGTAACTCATGATTTCGGTGATAATCCTGAGCGCAAGCTTTGTTCGTTAGCCTCAGCGTTGTTAGTTGTTTATCGTGACCTACATACAACATAGATATCAGTTCACCTATCGACTTGTAGGCCATCCTTATAAAACGTTCTCTATCTGTCTATCTATCTATCTATCTATCTATCTATCATCTGTTGTAACTGCTATGTGTTTGTAGAGTTATTCATGGACAATCAAAATCACCCTGAAACTAATACCTCTACTTCAAGTACTACTTCTAGTACTACCACTACAGATGATACTCCTGCTGATGCTACTACTACAGCTACTCCGGATGCTACTTCCACTCAACCACCACGAACCCATCTCCCTCGTCGAGTGCGTCCTCCAAAACCTCGTCCATTCGGTGGAAACAGTTTTGGCACATACATTTTCTCAAGCTCCCGCCTCAATAGCAGTCGATCGAGTAGTCGCACCAACTATCTCAATCGATCTTCTGCAAACTTTCTGGATACTCGTTTCGGCTATGAGACAAGTTCCAGAAGTTCTCAAACACATGATGCCTATTTTGAGAATTCCGGTAATAGGGTATCACCTTTGATGGAAGACTGATGGTTGGTTGGTGTAGATGACCGATTCAACTCAATGAATAACTCGCACGTACTCGATCAACTCAACCAACTTGATGAGATTGAATTGCCCTCTTTTCCACCCTCCATTTATATCAACGAGCGACCTCCAATTCGACGTGGGACCTCGCCACTTTCTTCCAACGAGAATGAGATGGACAACGAACTTGTGTGGGGTCACTCTAGTAGGGTTTTGTCTGATGGTCGAGCGAACAGTGCACAATTCGATAATCAATCCATCGGCAATCTGTGCGAAAAGTTTCTTGAACTCTACCAACTGGAACCTTCCCCCATGCCAATATTTCCAAATGTGTTGGCACAACAGCTAAGTATATTGTGTTTGGTTTGGTGGTGTTGGAGTAATTGTTTCGGTTAGATATTGATGAAAGTGTTATCTACAATCTCATAAACATATTCGCCGGTGTGCGCCTCATAACCAGATTCGGTGTTGATTCTTGTTATTGGAATGGATTGAAATTTCTCCCCATCAGTTTGCGCTATATCCACTCTCGTATGAGCAGATTGGTGTCTAATCGAGGTAACAACTAGCTTCTTTTATCGCTTTTATTATGTGTATTATACAATAGTAGCGTACCAGTTGAATGGTAGCACAACTTTGATGTCCCGCCGATTTTTGGCTTTGATGATGTTTAGCGTATGTGGTTATATGGGTTGATTGTGATGGTTTATCTCACCCAAATATTGATTGATAGCCCATCCCCATGGATGTTGAAGAAGCGTCGTTTCGCTTGTTTCAGAACAGTCAAAATGAGGGATTTCCCACAAGTAGCTGCTGGGGTGTTGGATGTTGTGATTTGTTGTAGTAATCCGACGTCTGTATGATGTTGGAGTTGTGTACAGTCGGTTGGGTTTGTTGAACAAGGTGTATGTGATGCGACCTAATGGATTTAGACAACTCTCCTACACGTTCGTTGGATTGGAGCGTGTGGCCGAGTTGTTCAGCGACACTGCTAGGATCGCCAGGACTCCCCCAGAGGATCCACCTTTGCCTACCGAGCTTGAAAATACCACCCACAATAGTGGCTCATTTTCTCGCGCCAAAACTGACGATAATAACGGCCGCAATATTTCGAGTTTAATTGGCGCCAGTAGTTCCTACCTATATGTTGTCGTTCTAACAACTTTGTCAATTCAGCTCGGACCTTAGCCGAAAACACTTCCATCAACTGGTTTAACCCCAGCTACATATGTCCCCATAATATTGTCGTTGAGGGCCACCGTAAGTGTTATAACGAGTCGGAATTCAAAGAGAAACTCGTCCAACTGCTCAAAACCTACAATCCCACCACAAGAAGATTGTTGTACGACAAAAATTGTAAGTTTTTAAAGCGTTAATCTGATGATTTGTTTGTACATTGTGTGTGTGTGTGTGATCTAGTTGTGGATGAGGTTATATCGTTGTGCGAAGAGGATGGAAAACCCGGTCCCTCCAGCAGATAAGCTCTGGTAATGATTGCTGTCTTTTTTCTCCAGTTGTTTACGTGTTTTTAGGAAAACTGACACTTTATTTCACCCACTATTAATCACTATTAAATACGGTCTATTTCTGTTCACAATCTGAGTTATGTTGTAGTAGATATTTGTTGTTTCAATAAATAGTGTTTAATCTAGTGCAGTGATGTAAAACGCGCGCTTTTCTCTCTTCCTTAGTTACGATCAGACGTGAAAAAAGTAATTCTACGCGAACAAATCTATCAATCAAAAATACGAAACAATAACATAAACATAAACTTGTTCTAGCACATAGATAATACAACATAAAAATAGCTAGGAATTTGAAATATAATAGATGAAATGTTGTACGAGTAAGCACCACAAAGTAATCTTTGAAGTGGCTATATTTTTCGAACTTTATCAGCCACCACAGAAGTGATGTTTTTTCGTAACAAATCTTTCTTTTCAGCCTTATAATCGTAGGTGCAATTGTGTAGTTCGGCGTGTCGATGGCTGTTACAGAAAAAGAGACCACATTTACACTTAAAATCTACAACACATTTACACAATCATTTTTTGCTCACCAACTGAGGGAGATATTACTCAAAGGTGGGAGTTTTTTGGCGCACAACTGACAATAACGAATTTCTTGTTTAGTGTTTTTATTGTCGCTTTTCTCATTGGTAGATGTTGGTTGTGGTGTGGTGGAAGTAGAACCAATATTTTGTTGTTGGTTGTTACCAACTGTAGTTTGTGAACCTAGAGAGTTAGGTTAGGTGATAAATCACAAGTGAACCAATGCGAAAATACTTGAAGCACATTTGGAAACGTTTAAAAAAGGTGAACTCTCATCGGTGTAAGTGATGGCTGCTGTCGATGATGACGACGTTGATGGCGATGAAGGGGCTTGTCGGAGTGAGGTGGAGTAGGTGTGAGTTTGGAACAGGGACAACGAAAGCGAAAACAACGAATCAAAACTTTGTGGAACTTCTTCGTCGCTGGGGATCGGTGCCAATGGTGGGAGTGGAAAACTGCTGGTGGCCGGCATAGATTCAACACATTCACCCTGCTCATCACATCTACACGGCACATAATCGTCATCTACAAAAATTTCTCGTTATATCCAATGAATATATGAACAACCAATCTATTACTGTATATACCATCATCATCATCACCATCATCTGTTGTTGGTTTATTCACAAAAATGGGTTTGTTTGAGGGCGAATTACAACCAATATTAATGTTGTGATGTTCGTTTCTGAATAGCATCGTTTTTGGGGTGATGTGTTTCAAGTTCACCATCGAGCTGGATGGATAGGAACAACTCTCTTGAGATTCAATAAATGGAGATACTAGTGGATGGGTGGCGGTGGCAGTGTAACCGCCATAAGTGGTTGGATTGGATTGGGCCACATCGATCGAAGTGGTGTGGGCTCGAGTGGTCAACTCTTCTCCACCACTAACTGTGGAGAGAGGACTCGAAGGTGAATGGAATGAACTTCTCGACCCGTTGCTAAGTTGTTCACTACTGGACGATGATTTCTCGGCCATTCAGATTCTACAGCAAACACTCAAGTTGGTGGAGATCAACAACAAATTTATGGGTTTTTTTCAAATTTAAACAGACCGAGAGAGAGATAGATAGAATGAGAGATAACGACAATAGGTGAAACAACACGTTCGTTAGCCTACGCTTAACAAAAACTTACTTCACCAGGAGATGACGGCAATGACAACTGTCGAACGACTTAAAGTTACTTAGTGGAAAAGTGATTAGCCACATAATCATGATTACTAAACAATAACTACTAAGCAGATCAGTTGTCAAATTCCGAATAATATCAATTCCAACCCAAAAATATTTCATTTGTGTTGGCGAATGATGGGCCGATAGAAACCACAAATAGAGCTTTTCGATAACAACCAACACCACCCACAACAACCGAATAGTGGAGAGTCTACAGCAAGAAAACCACTCCACGCTCTACCAAAACTTATTCGGACTACGATAATGGCGCCCCATTTGTTCTATGCTCGCACAAAAAATTCCACTTATCCCTCCTATTACACACTCAAACAATCATATTGGATCAACCAATCTCCCACAACCACCCAACCCTTACAATAACAACACACTCTATGTAGATAATTAGAAAATATTAATTCACCGAATGATAACCGAAACAATAGATCAGATAAGAGTTGTTTGAACACCTCCAACAAAAGATCTCCCCCTCCACCTTCCATTTGTATCACTCTCAACACTGTTGTGGTCGTCATTCTAGAAAGAGACGAGTCCAACAAGCGGAATCTATTTCTCCTCTCAATAAACATTAAATTAATCAATCCAACCGATTACCAACATGTATTCATCAATTAATTATTAATGAGAAGTTTAATTTGTCTCACTATTGACATACTGAGATTGAAACTAATGTAGCAGAGTTGGGTGAATGGTATATAGTGTCAATTCTATACACTCGTAGAGTAGTACACTGTACCCTACCACTATTTGAATCTATTAAAAGACAACCTTGTGGAGTATTCGGTGTGAGATCTCTTTCATTTATTAATAGACAGAATTGGTTTATAGTTGTTTATTCATATTCGACAGTTGTATATGATGAATTACCTCGAATAGAAGGTGTGAGTGTTTGTGTATTCTTGTTGGGAATGAGAGTGAGGTGGTGTGGATTCGAAGATAACGATGATACACCCACTCGGACGATAGTTCTAAGGTGGTGGTGGTGATGAGTGTCGGTTGGTTGGTTGGTGGAGTGACGACCAACTGAACAACTGGTGTGTTTGGTGGGGGCACAATCCGAGGCAACTACAGTGGTTGAGGTGTGTTCTACCAAAAAATCAACCCTACAAATAAATATCTCATATAAGCAATATCCACGTAGATAACACCAAACAGATTATGTTCAACCTATTGGATCAGATTGTGAGTGTGATGTGGTATAATTGAAAAATGCGCTATTGAGCTCTATACGTATTGGCAGCACTACAATTCAAACCGATACATCTCCCTCACAAAATACTTTCTCCTATTTCGTGTGTGTGTGAGTGCGTATCTATTTGTGGGCCCCACAAAGAATTACAAACGCTCAATTTCAATCTATTGAAATAATCACATTCATATTTGTTGTATGAATTTGTTTACGATAATAGGTTATACCAGTTCTTCGGGTCAGGGTGGTGTGGCGATTACTACTAATTGGCTTATCGACGAAAATTCGTCTATTCTCATGAGATTATTTCTCGAAATATATGCATGTGTGAAAAAATTATTTGTTGAGATGGGTTTGGTGTGCTGATGTGGTGTGTGGGTGGAGGTGCGGCGAGTTGAACGATCGATTTCCAGCGTCCCACACGGAGTGGAAACACCTGCTACGGTGTGGTGGTTCCCTTTTTTCCTATCCCTTCCACTCTCCACATGTTCACCACAATAGATCTATTCAACTCATCACATCAACTCCAACAAATTCTCAAACTTTTTTATATCCACCACATAAACATCATTCACCAACCATGTGTATTATATCATTTTTATTTATAGAATGATTGTTTTCTAAATCCAAACAAAGAATCTACAGGTCACGTAGTTTTTGTGACCCCACTCCAACAACAATAACAACATAAATCTATTTCTTTTTAGAATATCACAATAAAATATATCCATTATTGTACCACAAATACAATTACAAATTATAGGTAAGAAAATAATTATTCCAATTCAATCTAATCAAATAAACTATTTATATATGATATATATATCAAATGTGAGTCATGCCATCTATATCATTGTACTGGTAATAAAAGAATAATTACAATGTATTTTATTGAATTGTTTTTTTCTGTGAATAATACATAAGGATATAAGTTGAGTTCATTTTGGGATTTTTATTTATTTCCATAAAATGAGGTTTCCATTCAATCAACTACTACTACCATATGTACCTGTTGTTTGGTTGTTAAGTCTTACAAACAAGTTATTGGAGAATTAATAAAAAATTGTTTTAATCACTCCAATATTAAATACACACACCAAAAAATATTACTGTATCGAGTGTGTTGATGAGTATCACACACCACCTTAAAACCCACACAAATGTCGCTCTCCTTACATCACACGATACTAGGTTCTAGGAGAAACCATTTCACATCTATTTGGCGCCTAAAATTGTGGTTTTGTAGGGTTGGGATCGTTTCTCGGTCTTGAAAACAAGCTCCATCAATTTCGGAAGTTTCCACAACAAAACGGATTTTTAACTTGGTATTCTGTTATTTCTATCTAATGCAATGTGGTTTCCAAAAACAAAAAAAGCCATTTTTAACTGTATTAATTAAATACGTATGTATATATTAATAATAGTAATAATCGAACCGCTTGTTGATAGCATTTTACTTAGTTTCAATCCCACAACTAGCTAACATAAGTAGAACGTGGTTTCTTTAAAAAAACACTTTATTTTTGCATCTACACATCAAACAACTAAAGTGGATACACGCTCTCACAGATAATAAATAAAAAATTCCAATAGATATAATCACTTGACAGTTGTGGCAACAAAATCGTAGGATTTGGCGAGAAAATTGTCAGCCACATTTCGACATTTCAATGGTTGGTTGGGATGCTTGGAGAAACAATCCACAACTTGTTCCAATTCTTCTTTCATTGGATTCCCAACGCGATATTCCCTACAGTGTAGTGTGTTATCAATAGGTTTCGAAATAGCAACTTGTTGTTGTTGGTGGTGGAATTCAGTTGCGTTTCGTTGTGGAGGCGAATTTTCTCATTCACCTCATCAAATTGACGGTTCAAACGATACGATATTTTGTTCAACACTCCGCCCAAATATTTCATGTGTTCCATTAGGTTGTGGTCGTCTGCTTTGTTATAAAAATCAACAACATTGTTTGTGGTGTGGTTTAGTGGTTGGTGTCGAAGATTGTTGTCGCTAACTTGAGGTGGAGTTGTTTCTTCTTTTTTCGGGTTCACATACACATTGGCTAATCGTTCGGTGATCTAACACAACTTTCAATCTCAATCCACACACACCCCACAACCACTCACAACCATATTATCCACGTAGTCATCTTCGTGGAGATCTTTTCTCAAAGTGAGCCTCCTAACAGTGGACTCAGTGTTTCCCATTGCGTTGCGCGAGTTGATTCCATGTGTTTAAAACATGCATGCACAATTAGACCTGTTAGTTTTTAGGTGAATCTTCGCAGAATTTGTTCAAATATATATTATTGCGTGAAGAAAGTCACTGTCAAAATCTTAAAGAGTTATCTCTGTTGTTCCATTCATCTTTTCAAAATCAAGATAGGAATTCAAAATATTATTGGCGCTCTAGGAAAGATTATGCGAAAAATGAGTAACTAGTCTTCCAAACTACTTGTCAAAAAGAAACGTTATTCCATTGTGTATTTTAATGGTGAGAGCGCGGTAAAATAACAAACTTTTGTCGATAGCATCGATTCTCGTCTTGTTGTGTTAATTATAAAAGAAAGAAGATTTATAACAAATTTATAGTAAACTAGAGAGTTTCAATATAGTCGAAAAGAAATGTGACGGCTATATAAACATTAAAAAATTGAAGTTGAGTGAGAAAACAGTAAAACTAATCGGACTATGTGTTATGAAAGATTGAACGTAGAATAGAAACCAGTATTTAAAGTTCTCCAAGTGACAACTGTACTAAACAGACAGAATATTAAGGCGTTCGGGAGAGGAACGAATATCATTGATTTTTATAG
>JAODKO010010773.1:0-12971 GCA_027576895.1 Sciades mastersi | reverse complement strand
CGGTTTCATCTAGATAACGAGCGAAAGAGAATAAACTTTGAATGCAACAACAAATAGCTATTGTTAGCTTGAAGTGTGAGTGTTTGATGACGCTTACACTTGGAACTCTCATGAGATAAAATCTATTATGATTAATAAAATGGATGAGACTTACCATTTCCTTTTCAGCGAATCCACTAAACAAGTTATTTATTAAAAACAGCCAATTAGTTGGATACTTACTTGTCTACAATATCAGCAACGACATTTTGATTATCAAAGTTTGGAATTATGGAGTTGTAGTTGTTTGTGTTTGTGTTGGGGTTGTAGAAATGAGGATGATTTATAGTGATATCGTAGCAGTAGTGGTTGCCTATGGTGAGTCGAGAACTCTCATGTACAATCACCTTGTCGTAGATTTTCTCGTTGTTTATCCTCACATCAGCATCCATAACACACGGCACAATAGTCAACACACTATCCAATGTGGAAACAATACAATGTATGGGTAGGATGGTGGAACCGTTGTGTTGGGGAAACAGTATTATTTTGGTTGGATTCTGCCCCAAATAGATGCGTTCTCTCATCAATTTTTTATTTGTTCCAAAAATGGCAATATCTTTTTCCAGCACAATTTTTTGGGGTATCTCGTTAATGAGATGGTAGGGAAGATTTGGATCAGTTGAACTGCACAATTTCATCACTATATGGTAGCCACTGATGGAAGCATTTTTGTTGGTGGAACCGACAACTGCTTTTGGTGATTCCACCACCTCCACATTCTTCACTGTCTCCAACTGCATGATTTTTCTTATGTGAAACATAAGTGTCTGGCAGTTGGGTTGAAGTTGATGGTAGAAATGAAGTGGTTTGGCGTTGGCTGGTAGAATGTATTCTTGGGTGTCACGTCGAAAACTCTTGAGATTCGATGTGGGATGGCTGGCGTTGCTTATAACCACCACAACCATGTGACATTCGTTATAATCGGCAACCATCCCTGACAATGCAAACTTATCCAACGCTTCTTTCATCACTGTTTCCACTGTGTCATCCGCTGAAACTATGACAGTTTTGTAGGGTGCTTCAGGAAATAGACTTGTTGCAAAAACTTTGATGGTGCCAATTGATGGCACATTTTTTGTGGTGTCCACGTTGGAATTTTTCTTTGATAACACCAACTTTTTGTTGACCATTTTTTGACGTTGACGTTCTATCACTTTTTGTCTGTCGGATATGGTTCTAGTGAATGCACTGTCCGATATGAGCATAAACGGGGGAAGTTTTACGTCTTTTTGGATTGAAAAACAATCAATCGGTAACCCAAATTAGACAATATACTTTTGTTGGATGAATGACTAGCGTTTGCGTTGTTAGCATCTGAAGAATTACGCACAAATGTGGTGTATTCTTTTGCTTGACAGAGAAAAAATTTTCCCTCTCTACCGTCATCACACCAACCGAGTTGGATTTCAAGAGGGCGATCGTGTAGATGTAACTTTTTATGCTCTAATCAAACATTTTATCGTTTTATTTTATGCAAATACATTGGTTTATTTCTGTGTTAATAGAACTACACTTTTGAAAGAACATATTTACCTCCGTTGTCGTGTGTTTCCACTAGAAAGAAAGTGTTTGTGGATTTTATTTGAAATTTCTCAAGAGCTATCTCTATAATTTCTTGAGTGGATGTTGTACTGGAAATTCGACAACATTTGCTTATGGTATTTGATCGATCATCTTGGTAGTATATTCGAATTATTCCATAATATTCCAAATTCTACAACATAAAAAGTGACAGTGTTTTTTACCAATTTCCACATACATCATTTGGTGTGGTTAGGTGGTAGAGTGCCAATCGCTCATTGTTCCAAGTTTGGATCAATTTTTCCAACTCTTTCTTCCTCAATGTCATCATTGTTCGATTTTTGATTTTTTGTTCCGTAATCGTCGTCATTTTTTTAATCCAACTACAAAATAGATTCTAGCTTATATATAAGCACATTTTGATCTTTATTTCGTTTTCACATCCAAATATTTACCCTGTTAGATTCGCTCTATCGTTTCTTTTTGTTCAAAAATTATTTTGGAAATTTTTTTGTATTTCAGCTCGCAATACAACTTTCTCCACCACACTATCCTAGTTAAAATGTAAAAGCTAAAACAACCTCCGAAAGCCGTTCTGCTAGGAATTGTTTCCTTATGGGATTTACAACAAATAAATTAATCGTATGTACTAACAGACAAAAATTAGTATCCTAGCAACTAGATATTTTATCGAATAAACCACAATGAAACAATTCATCACCACTAACAACATTACATGCTGCAATGAACACGAATAACACAATTTACCGTTAATAACTTATTCTTGACCAAAATTTTATCACCGTGACAATCATTCAATGTAAACGAAAAACAACATAGTTCATATAGCGTAACAAAGAGAGTACAACAGCGTAAGATGATTATACACATTGGAAATTAATCAAAGTTCCAATAGCTTATTGCGAGTTTTGAATCCTTTTTTTAAATTTCTTTCCCGCCATAATTCCATTTAAAAGAAAGAATATTATTTGAATTAATCTAGAATAGATTAAGACTCTGAGGAAATTTTTATAAATCAACGATAAATGTAAAACTATATTTTGTTTTCTTCGAATATTTTGGAATCTAAAAAGGGTGTTATCTCTCACTATTTAGTCTGGGAGATGAAGCACATTTGAATAGATTGATTTGCAATTAATAACCACAAAAACGGAGGTTATTACTGCTAGCAAACTATAAACACCATAGTGTTTTACTCATTCAGCAATCGGGGAAGAAGCGAAACTAAATTTGGCCCAATTATGAGAACGAATAGCAGCCACAGTATCTTAGTCTGGTGTCTAAAATTGGCTTTTACTCAAAAAAACTATAATGGTCGTTTCGTAGATTCAATCAAGTCCAATTAGAGTTAGGTGTCATTTTCAAGCCGACGCTAAAGAAACAAAAAAAATTATTCTGCCGAATAGAACACTAGAATTCCAAAATGAAACTAAGTTTGTGTTTTATATTTGTTGGTATTTTGGCCCTACTTGAAGGTATTTTGTTTTGAGTTGATTTGTGTTTTTATGACTTTAAAAATTAGGAGGAAATTTGGCCAAAAATTCTACCGTTGGTTTTTTCAACTTTCCCAATGTTGAATCACAGTGTCAAATGCATGTTCTTGTGGTTATTGACGATGGTTCATCGATGAGTGCGAAAGATTTGGAGAAAGAGAAAGAAATCGCTAATGGATTAGTCCACTATCTCGACAAACTCAGACACAAGCCCATATCTTTGAGGATAACAACCACAACCGGACGTTTGGCCAAAGACCAATCCGCCACACAAACAGCCTCTTCGTTGAAAGAGAAAATACAATCTATCAAACGAATTGGTATAACTCAAATAAATATACGATTATAAGAGATATACAACACATAATGAATGTAGATAAAAAGACTTGTCTTGAGGATGTGTTTATTATGGCTGAAGAAAGATTCTATTCGGATAAAAAGTCGTCACACACCTTGCAAGTACGTGTAATGGGATGATTGATATTGTTGTAAAAAGAATTTTTTTGGAAAAGGTTCTAGTTTTGATGACGGGCGGAGAAACCAACTGTGGAAGCAAACACGCGGTGATAGATGCGGCTCACCAACTACGACGAAAAGGCATGGAAATTGTTATAGTGGATATGGGATCGAATGACTCGGCGAAAACCTCATTGGCTGAGGAGTTGGTATCAGAAGATAGTCTTTATTTTGAGAAATCCTACACCAAACTGCTTGGCTACAAGGTTTATGATCTTTACAACCAATTTTGTCAAAGTAAACTTTTCCATTCCGAACATTTATTATTAAAGGTGATTTTAGACAGAAATATTCCTAAACAAGGCAGCTTCAGCCCCCTTAAATATCCAACAGAATATGTGCACAGAAAAATAAAACCTCTACGTTTTTCCGTTAAATCCACTATCCACAGCAACTACGACCAAAAAAGCAATCAGAAAATCAGCGGTAACCTATTTGTGTGAGTTTTTGGTGCATGAAGAGATACGAGTAGGAAATGAGATGCCTCGAGAAGACATTTCTCAACCATCAAATATGTTAGCAGATGACGAGAATTACCAATCGAGTTAATTATTCTGCTATATTTCGATATATAGCTCATCTAATTTGTTTTAGATGAAACCGATGCTATCAGCAAAAGATCAGCTTTATGTAAATTTACACTTATGGTGTAGTGACGGTTGTAATAATGTATCTACTTTTGAAGCTGCCGTCGCAATTGCCAAATTCTTCAATCCAACTGCCTATTATGGTAGTGTTGGCAAACAATATATGAGTAAAGATGCCCACGAAATGGATAGTGAATATTTTGCCGCCCAAGCTAGCAAATTTATTACTTATGGTCTTAAAAAATGTAACAACCAAATAAATACTTTAACATTAACAGAACGTTTCCATCTTTATATATATATATATATGTTATTTTAGTAATCAAGTTTATCCAAAAAAAAATCCGAAAAAATCGTAATCAAATATGCGTATAATTCTGTATAATAATGTGATAGGTGAAAACAAATCGGCTAGAAGGAAGGCTATTTTATTTGGCGGAAACGACAAATATAAAAATACGGATGGTTCTCCAAGCCTAACAAACGAGGGTATAGATGACGACATGCCAGCCGAAGCCCGTTCATTCAGTAGTTTTTTTGTCAAAAATGTATTTCTAAAACGATGTAGTATCTGAAGACAATAGAACAAAACAATACAAGGATGGTTTGGACACGTAATTTAATTTTTTAACCGATATTCTACTTGTTATAACTGTTTCTGAAAAGAATGAATTTGATCGATTCGAATGGCAACCTGAATGATTCAGCGTTGGAGTCGTTGGCTTCAAAATTGTTGAGCAACTATGAAGGACCTACGGCGGAGGAAATGATCAGCATAGTGGATGCTAACAGCAAATTTCTTCAACATGGTTCACACTCTGCTGATATTTCAGTCAAAACATCCCACGATCTAACTCACAGTATCTTTCAAGCTCTAGAACTGAACACACTTATTGATATGTATTTTAATAGTTCTATTCCAAAAAGTCTACACAGCTGATGGTCTCCAAGATTACACCTCTCTACCAAGTAAAAAATATCACGAGAGACATGTTAACTTTTTAAAATAAAGTTTGCCCCAACTCTGACATTGCCAAATTCCAATGCACCAACAAGAATGCAATTTCTCAGTTCCCGTTCAGTGAAAAGTTGGCACCACTCAATCTTTTGGACAAGCAAAAATCACTCAACGAAAAATTATGTGAGTGCCACAAATTGGCTAACGCAAGAAAATACGAAATATTCGGTTATGATGATGAAGGTAGTGTCAAAAAATACACCAAATGACTATCAAATTCTAATAGGAAAGTGTGTGGCGGCCAGAAAAGGAATAACCCATACTCTTTCTGAAGAGTTTTCGGAGAATGATTGTCTCGACGTCGAACTGAAACCTTGTGGAAACGAAAAATTATGTCTCGGCAACTCCAATTCGTTCTACCTATACTTCACCAGACCCACCGACTAGAGATCACAACACCAATTAGACTTAGTTTTAAAATCCTTTTTCATTCGTGATCAGATATTTATTTACGATTCGACATTTCACTTATCTAATGTCACAGATAATTTTTTCTACAATTACCGCTTTATTTTTGACGGGAATTTTTAGCAGATTATACACATTGAAATACAATAAAAAACTCCATCACAAACAAGAGGTTAAAATGGATCTACAAAAATGAATCGGTTTGGCACAAAAAAACCTTATAGAGTGCAAGTGGGAAATTCTTCAATTATAGTCAGATCAGGATGATGTCTAAAAATCAATAATCAACTAAATCAATCTTTTTGCTAAAACATCGATTTTTTGTGCAAATCAATAGCACCATATCCGTCGATGGTAGTGGTTCGATGGTTTTTCCGACCAAAACAAGGATCCTCCAATAGCGGGAGATTACTTTGGTGCTGTATGGGCGGGATTCTAATCAAACTGTTAAAACCCTTAACAAAACAAAAAGAAAAACCTCTTCTTCAAAAAAATCACTACACACACTACCAACAGTAAACCCATCATCAATACCACCGACACAATAATAATAGTGACCCACACTTTATCGTCTACCATCATCACAACAAATCGTGTAGAATATAGAATAAACAACCAAAATCCTACCAACCCAATCAACCAACTCAGACTCGACACTTTGATTAACTTTCCCACCTCCAGAACTCGATAAATCCATTCAACTATTACGTTATCTAACTCTTAATGGATTACACGCTAATGTTGCCAACCATACAAATTTTTAAAAATATTACGATTCACGAAACAAACAAAAGTATTTTAGAATGATAGTTTCTAAAATGTCAGCCAATTTTGGCATTAGAGAAATCCATCTCGGGATGTTGTTCCATGAATCTAAAAACAAAAAATTGCGTCACATCGTTGCGAACAACAATGACGAGGATTGTCGTATGTGAGAACCTCAGCAGTTAGAAATCTAAGACACCAATCAACCAAAACAATAATCTATCGAATCAGTTGATTGGTGTCCAATCCCACATATCGGATTTTTTCAGTACCCCTGCGTTTATCATCATTCGATTACACACACACACACAGACAGACAATCAACGTCATTCAAGTATACAATTGTTGGAGATTAACCTCTACTTACTCTCAACTCGAACAGATGAAGAGAGTAGTGGAACGTAAGAAATGACGTAACCACGCCAATTTGTTAACAATAAATAGATATATACGATTTAAGCAGTCGTTGTTTCTCAAGCTCTTCCGAGGTGGGTAAGCCTCTCTACAATTTGATAAACAAATAGATATCAACTACGTTGGTACAACAAACCTCCTTTTGTTTTTGATCAAACATCATTTTTTCGACCATTGTTCTTGTTTCGCCATCGAGATCAGATAGCTGATTAATCAGAATAGGCGTAAATGAGTCAATAAGTGAGTACTACCTTGGAATTAGGAGGTACGATCTTTTTGACATTGATCTCAGGATCAGATAGCACTAATTTTGGCCACCATCCAGATGTGTCCACCTATCATTATTCGTTATAGTTTATAAGTGGATCTAACAGCATTTACTTTTTCCAAGTCAATTCGAATAAGTCGACCATTGTCTTCAATTGTCCAGATGGACTCATCAGCTTGTATCTAAAACAACAAATATTTACAACATATAAACTATGGGGTATTACCTCCTTGTACAATTCACCTTCAATCAAAGGTTTGTCGTTGTTTTTAATCTTAACAGATATTCTCTAATGGGTGTGAAAATGGTTTGATTCACATTGATGTGATGTTACTTTCTTTTTAATGTCAATATTGACCATTTTCCTAGTTATACAACTATCCATAGGCACCAAAATCTAGGCAGGATATAACACAGGGTGTTTGCTTAGGTGGAGTAACTTCGACATCCTTGAGTGTTTGACCCCATGAGTATTTTTCAAATGTACAACCGTTGGATTCGTTAGGAAGTAGTTTTCCAGCCTCCTCGCTATCTTCCTTGCTGCTCTATAGTGGATACATATGAGCACGTGACTTTACAACAAATTAAAAAGCACGTGAGTTTAGCTCGAAAAAAAACAATGTTTCATCGCTTATTTACAACGTTACGCTATTAAAAACAAATACTTTTAATCTGTGAAATAATTGGAGCGAGAGTTAACGGTTTTTTGGATTAAAATTAGAAAACTTAAGGTTAAATTACCGCCAATTTAACGGGGTTAGTTTTGTTTGCCGGCTCGTCAACATTATCTATTTCAACAATGTCAGGTTCCACGCTGGTAGGTTTGTTTGTAATAGTTGTAGATTTTTTGTTTTCGAGCGCAATTTTCTGCACTTTTCGAAATGCACTCAAAACAATCTATAAACTATTCAACTGAAATTCTAATGGAAAACTAAACTCACTTTTTCCGCTACAGTTGGATCGGGATTGCCAACGAAGAAATCGGTTTTTCGTCTGAAAAACTCAAACACTTCTTTGATCAGCTTGATAAAATAAAAAATCACATTCGCATAGTTTCATGCAATTACCTCTTGTGGACCTCCATCTATTTGCTGTGCTATAGTAAGCAAAATTGCATCGAATCGACCTTCCTCCATCTCGTAAAACCACGTGACTCCATCTTGAAGAATAATGTTCGTGGAAGTTCGTTATTTTGTTGTATAGAAAACTGTACGTTTTATAGCTGTAAAGACGTATTGGATTGGTTAAAATGAGGCTACAAAATATTTAAATGTTGTAGTTGGAACGACCTACGTTTCCGTTTAAATTTCGTATAGAGATGAAGAGGTGACTGATTTTAAAAATAAATTGTTAAAAATCACCCTGGGAACTAGTTCTAATGGAATTCATTTAATTTTCTCTTGAGTATAACGATTTGTAGTGATTTTTAACGTCGTTAAGAGATGGGATTGGTGTAAAACGGTTGATTTATTCTTTTAGATGCGATAAATTGTGTGTTAAGGAGATTTGAGATTGATGTGAAATGAGGTATTGGTGTTGTAGGTAATATCCTTTACAAATTAGACAATAATTTTTGTATAGATAGATCGAGTTTATTTGGGTGAAAAATTTGAAATTATCATCGCAATAATCATATTAGTCAAATCCGAACCTGTTCCTGGATACTGCACACAGATCAGACAGCTCAAACTAAAGAAACCCGTGCGATGAACGAAGAGAACTACACCAAATACGTGGAATCTGTCAAATCGACGGATGTGACCCAATACGGATTGGAATCAAAGGAATGTGCAGTGTTGGGTGGGATGGTTTTTGGTGTGGATACTAACGATGAGGTTTCCATCACTAAAATAATTCCTCACACGCTTTTTCCAACTCCATTTCCAGCAACTTGTATGACCAAAGCGAAACAACTACAAAAAGCTATCAATATGTTGATTTTTGTGATGGGACGAGATGTTGACTTTTTGGTGGAATCGCTTGAAGGCTCCGCAAAGAACGATGAATTCACCAAAAAACTTTTGGATATTTTACGAGCTAAAAAAGATGAACAATATCCACAATTGGCCACGGCAAACATCCTACGAACCGACTACATGGTGGATGATGTTGGCGATGGCAAATCACACTCGACTCCTCAACTTAAACAAATCGAAATGAACACCATTTCGGCTGCTTATGGTGCCCATTCCACAGCCATATCAAACATACATCGAAACACTTTCTTTTCGTTACTTCAAAACACCAAGGATCCAAAAGAGCGCTATCAAATCAGCCAATACATCAAATCTCTTCCATCAAATGATACATTGATAGGTGAGTGTTTATTGTTGTTGTTGTTGTTGTAAATTTTACGACATATGTGTGTGTAGGAATCACAAAATGTATAAAAAAATGTTGGTTTCTCTACGATGAGAACAAACAGATCATTGAAGAAGGTCCGAGTATTGTTTTTATAGTGCAAGCTGGCGAAAAAAACAAATATGATCAACTCAAAATATTCTATCTTTTAAGGAACGAATTTTTAAACGAGAAATCACGTTTTGTAAGTTGGTTTATTTGAGAGAATATTTTGAGAATTGTGTCACACACAGATACCACCTATGTTTGTGATCACTCTCGAGGAAATGGTGGAAGGAATCGAGTTGGACAAAGAACTGGGAATACTCACCTACCGATGTCCCTACAAATCAACCAAACATGAAGTTGGTGTGGTTTACTTTAGGTATTTCATTTGATGACACTTTCCTATGTTGACACCTTTGTTAGGAGTTGTTACTGTCCTGATGATTTCGCCAACGACAGAGTATGGCATGCCAGAAAGTTGATCGAGCTGTCAAAAGCTATCAAACTCCCAGACATTGGATCACATTTGATTGGATCTAAAAAAATCCAACAAATTCTCGCCTGCGATCACACACTAACTGAAAAATATTTGCTAGAGGCAACTGAGGTGTGTCCAGCGATTGCCGACGTCACTCCCGCCGACATTATCGACACATTTGCCACTTTCTATTCATTAGATCCAGTTGAAGTTAATGTGGTTGAGGTGACCAAAATTGTCAAGAAAAATATCGACAATTATGTGCTCAAACCTCAACGTGAAGGTGGAGGTAACAATCTCTACGGAAGAGAGATGATGGGAGCAATGGATGAAAGACTCAAAAACGGTTCTCTCAGCGACCACATTATCATGTCATTGATTCATCCAAAAATTTATACCAACTACAAAATTGTCGATTCAGTCGATAAACCAATTCACATGAAATCTATCGCAGAATTGGGTATTTTTGGAACTTTTATAGTGGATTCCTCCAATGTTGTCATCTCGAACGAGGTGAATGGTCATCTGGTGAGAACCAAGGCTTCCAAAGTTAAGGATGGAGGTGTTTCATCCGGTAACGCCGTTCTCGATTCACCAATCCTATTCTAATATTTCTTTTTTTCCACTTTCACATTAAATTGATTCTTTTTCAAAAAAACCCTTATCTATGCTATCTATCTTTGTCTTTGAGCTAGTGCTAAAACTCAATTTTACCTTTTTTCATTTATTCATTTATTCATTTATTACTCTCAAAGAGTTAAACAAAAAAAGAATGCGGTGTACATGTAATGTCTTTCTCATATAAACACGTGTAATGAGCTTCGTAACACAAACTAAGGATTTTGGCAACGATTAGAGAAAATGTTGTCTATTTGAGGCGCCTAAACGTTCTAACACTACGTATTCTATAGAATATTACATATCCTTTAATTCAACTGCCTTAAAAAAGTTTATTATAGATTATTAAATCAAATGCGTGCAACCAAACAATATAAAATAAATTAAATATTCATAGCTGATTTATTTTTTTAAGCTCTAAAACGATCTTTTAACTTTTTCAATGATTTCTACGCTTTAAATATGCATTATTATAAAAATCCTAGTTAAGCATTTTTTTTATAAGACAATACATTGAATCAAAACTAAAAAAAGGTATTTTAACAATTCTAGATTTTTTCACGTTCAAAGTTGTGCACAAATTCATTCATAAAACTTTGTTGTTTACAGATAAATACCTGAAAAAAATTTATGCACTAAAAAACTTTATTCTGCACAATACTTTTAAATTATTTTTTTATCTACGTTTATAAAAATTGAATAAATCAAAATGTTCGGTTTGTAAAATTTTGCGACCATATAAAAAAAACTAAAACTCGCTTGTCTTCTGCAAAAAATTATGTAAACAATTCTTCCAAATAATATTAAGTGGGAAATGTGTTAAAAAAATGTAAGAAATAGGAGAAATTATCAAATTTTTGCAATCGAAAAAGGGATTACGTCTGGATACGTTTCAGCACGACTCAAAAAGGGATGAAATAAAAATTTGATTTGTTAATCTTTGAAAAACAATTTCGAGAAATTATCAACAAAAAAATTTAGTACACATTTGTGGCTAAAATGAGCGAAAATAAGCACCGAAAATGAAAAAGTAACACGCTCAACACTAATCTCCCTTTTAACATCGATTTAGTTCCTTTATTTCTAAGTGTACTACTTTAATTTGTCATATATTAAGATGGTAAAAATTGATGATTTGATATGACAGGAAATATACAGTAAATAGACGCTGGTTTAACGAGAGAAACAAAATGTTACGATTTACTCCGAATATTGGCGATTTAATAAATGAATTTTTCTTGAATTTAGACGTATAATTGATATAAAATGGAACAAAAATACGCGTATAATGGGAATAGAAATAATCGACTCCAACAACATGTACATAACATATCAGATAATAACTTAAGAAGAATAAAGTGACTATAAGTACATATATAATACAACCTGCTTCTTTCAAATCAGCTTATTCGAACTAGTCAATATTTGGCAGTTTATAAATAAAGCAAAAAGTGTCTTTAGTTTTAATTAATAGAAAAACAACATACACAAACATCAAACTAGTGTGATAATTAGAGAGTAGATAGGAATGCGTTGAATTTGAGTGGGAGCTAGGAGCATGAAGTACAAGGAGTGTACGTAAAAATTTGAAAAACGTCAATTAAATCTTTCCATCAAATAAACATTAATGTGACAATAATTAAAGTGGGGTTGTTGGACTCTTTCATTCGGTACAATTTTGTTAAATTTTCTATTCACTCATATACAACAATAAATTAGTGGGTGTGCAATGGGAAAAAGTGCGAAAAATTACACTCATCAATCTCAATGACGCAACTATACAAATAAACGATTACCCATAGAGAGAACAATTATAGCGGTTTAATAAACAAAGTTAAACTTTGGTTCCATTCCCCACTATCACACACACACATACATACACACACACATAAACATTCCCAGCCAATAGTAGCACAAAATAATATAAAGGTTTGGATGTGTTAGATTATCCCAAAGTGACGATATCCAAGATCATTATGAATCGTCTGTTTGGAAGATGTAAAAATGGTTTCAAAAAGAAACAACGTAACTCAATTGAATAGTGATGAATAGAATAATAAATTTATGTGATTACAATACTTGGAATATAATAGGTTCGGCGGCAGCGAAAAGTATCACCAATGAAAAAGACAACACTAAAAAAAAGTAAATTTAACACCTTATTTTGATATTAGTAGGTCAAATCAATGGTGTATTTGTGATAGACGGGGATTTTCATTGTCAAAATTTTGGAGTGATCGTTGGAGAGTGAGTTGTGAATCAAAATTCGAAGTTGTTGATCCGATGATGCGCGAATCGGCTGAAGTAAATGAATATTTGCTGAATAGAAACGATTTTCACCTTGAAAAGATGCAAAATGAAACCTTCAGTGGATATATGGAAAAGTGGACCAACTACATGAACGGGTTCCAAAGAAGAGGGTTTGTGTTGAAAAATGGAATTCTATCGTATTACTAGTATGAGTGAAGAATCAACA
>JAODKO010010645.1:0-12995 GCA_027576895.1 Sciades mastersi | reverse complement strand
CGAATATGAACGTCTTATTCAAGACAGATATCACATCACCAACAACGAGAGTGTTCGTAACAAAAAAGCCGTAGCTATCAATATTCCGTATGCTGTTGTAGCGGCATCCTCATCATCCTCCCCGTCCTCATTAGACGAGAGTTGTGATGAAGGTGATCATTCAAATTCGATCCAAGTATCAAGTGAATTTAATTCGATTACCTCGGACACAACCCGCACCAAAGATGTCAAAGTGAAATTTGTGGTGCGAAAAAATAAAAAACCCGTTAGCAAAGAAGTTGTCATACCTGGTGACTCGTTTTTGGCGTCGGATATTCTTCACCGAAAACAAGTTGAAATGAAAGAGATGAAACACATCAAGAGTCTTGTGTTGAATCTTGAGAAACTTCAAACTGACGACAATAGAGACATCAATGAGGTATATCGAACCAAAAAGTAGATCATTGATCAATAAAAATGGCGCCATTCGAGAATTGGAACTCCGCTCTGGTTGGTTATTGACAAAATGGTCGACCAAACTTGAATAATTGTTTCTTTTATTACTAAGTAGATTTGTTGTCTTTACTCATAATTCTTTTATTTTGATAATTGAATACGTTTTCGTATATGAAATGTGATAGAGTGTGGAATTATTTCCTCCGTATACCTTTAGACAATTTTAACAGAGATTGTCAACCTCAATACGAAACATAAAATATACAAATGTATGAAAAGTAGCTAAGAGATTATTTTTCTAAAACACTATGTTTGATGCTGTACACAAAATATATCACTTCTCCTAAAAATGGAAATAGTTACAACTAGTTGAATCAATACAGCAAAAAATACCAATAACCATCCAAACAACAAATCGTAGCCATGTAATTTTCCGAAGAGATGCCATAAGAAACACATTGATAAACATTCCCATCAACGGCACAAAGGGTACCAACGGGACTGAAAATGTGAGACTTTTGTCGTCGTACTTGTAGTAACTCATTATCTTGTAGAGGAAACAAAAGATAAACACGTCAACAATCACCAATATCGCCATAAGAATAGCAACAAAATGTTTGCGTAGATCAAAGTTGTTCATATCGAACGAGATGTGTTTTCCACCGTAGACAGCAATGAATGCGATGGCAAAGGTGGAGAAAAACAAAAAAGACAGTAAAATGTAAACCATCTCTTTGTACACTATTTGACATTGAGGATTTTCACATTCGGCCAGTTTTACTCTCATCACAACAACACCCATACACACACCAGTGTAAGCAAGCAATGTTCCAATCGACATCATTTCCACCAGTTCTTCCACTGTCAGAAAAAATGCCAACGTTCCTAACAATATCAACACTTGTAGTTGCACATTATGGGAGTGAGACTACCTGACATAAGTCCTCCAATAATTGTGGCGATTATGGGAATATTTGTGGATTCGGAAATCCAAGCTAACGGTGCAAACAATAGACCATCACGCGCCATTGTATAAATAATTCTAGGAGTTGGGAGTAGTGATGAGAATATACATGTCATCAAACCGAACGAAGCGCCTACACTAACAAACCAAGTTGCAAATCGGTTTTCGTTTCTCAAAAAAGCTTCAACAAACGCTGCATTCCCTTTCAAACTGTTGTAAGGTGCTATAAGTGTCAGTATAGCAGAGACCACAATGTAGAGCGAGGCACTGATAGCAATTGTAAGAAAAATAGATTTGGGAACAGTTTTTTTGGCGTTGATCGCTTCATCTCCAAGAGAGGCAACCACATCAAATCCAACATATGAAAAGAAACAAAGAGAAGCACCAGTTATTATTCCTTTGATTCCATAGGGAGCAAAATTCGACCAATTATCCACATTAATATAAAACAATCCAGTCACTATTATAACCGCTATCGATGACAAATTGATCACAGTTCCAATGGTGTTCACAAATGAGTATTTTTTTATGCCATACATAATAATAATAAAAGTCACAATCAAACATATGGAAAGCGACCAATAATCGAAAGGGTATTTGGTGGTCGACGAAAAACCGGGTTTTTCAATGGTCACATTTGTTCCACTTAGAGCCACTATTTGAACAAAAAACTGACCCATATATGTGGTGAACGATCTCACAATAGCAGCAGAACCAACCGTATATTCCAATATGATATTCCATCCAACAATAAATCCCAACGCTTCTCCCATCGACAAGTAGATGTAGGAGTAGGCTGAACCACCTCGAGGGTAGATAGAACTTAATTCACAATAGCATAGTGCACTGAAAAAGGATGCAATTCCCGCAATCATATACGACAACACAACACCAGGCCCTGCCACATCACTTGCCACCGTACCTGTGAGCACATAGATTCCAGCACCAATTGTACTACTGATTCCAATCATTGTCAAATCGAATGTTCCCAAAACTCTGTTCAATCCATTTGATTTGTCTATACATATATGTGTAGTGTGTATCGATTAGTGTCTCTCACAAAATCGATTCATTATAGTCAGTCATACCTGTGCTAGCGATATCGAACTGAGATGGAATGTTTGGAGTTCTACTCAACTTTTTGCAGTAATGCCCAATTTTTTTACGACAATCATTGGAGTTGGAATTAGACAATGTATCGTTATCGTCACCACCATTAACAACGTCCAACTCACCCAACATTACACAAATCTCTTGTGGTATAGTAGTGGAAGCTGTCACGCTCCAGTTCAGTATCAGGGAGAATATCCCCGACAGATGTGAATATACCACGCTAAGTTGGTGTGATAACTTTCAATAGTGAATGTGTCGATAAAATCAATTGGAAACAACACAAATAACACATCACCGAAGAGAATAATAGAATCAAACAAAAAGCTTTCGTATATGCAGCAAAAACTAATTCCTAACTACAGTTATCTTATAAATTGCATGCAATGCTACTGCGGTGGTTGCTACATAATTTTACACAATCGATCGATTGATAAAGATAAATCAAATATTACCAAGAGATGCCACTTTCAAAATCGTACCAATTCGTCTATTCGTACACGATTTTGATTGCATATAAAAGGCGCCAGTTGCAAACCCAAACACGCAAGTTCTCACAATGTAACATCCTGTACACAGCTGATCCTTTACAATATTTTCATTTTCCGGCACAGACATAGCATGTCAACCTTTCACTCGTGCAAACACGTTTATTTTCAGATTTACTCGGCAATAAACTTGTATTACTTGTAACTAATTCAAACCTCACAACATTTTTATTAAATGTTTTAACTCGTTCGAATTTTTAAGATTACTGCTTCCTCGGCATCTCCTTTTTTACAAGTACATACGATTAAAAATGAAATTTTAACTATTTCCATTTCCGAGTAGAAATCATTCAAAAAATATCGCTATTATTAATCAACTTCAGATAATGATGGAACTATATTCCATATAGCACGCTCACAGAAAAAGATTCATTAACAAAACCACCATGCTTATACGATTCTTCTAAAACTAGATATTTACGGATGGAAATCACTACAGTAAATGTTTGTTATAGAACAACAACGACGATAAAATAGCAGCAAGTCGATCGAATCTATTCCCACTCGATTGTTCCAGGCGGTTTGCTGGTCAAATCGTAGAGTACTTTGGAAATTCGTGTCACATTCTTGGTGATTCGTGCGTGTATATGGTTGAGTGTTTCGAAAGAAATATCGACTCCTGGTAGAGCGGGAAGAGCGGTCATAAAATCGGTGGTGATGATTGGGCGCAACACAATCGAAAATCGCATTGTATTATGGTCGTCAAATTCGATATCATCAAATTGTACCGGCAAAAGTACAACAGGGCATTGACTGACCAAGTTGTATTCTTTGAATTCTCTTAGTGTTTCGGTCACGATATGGTCAGCACTTCGTAGTATGTTGATAACTGGTGGACACAGGTGACAAACAGTGATTCGATCGGTGAATCTCTCGGTTATATGACTTCCAAGAGCATACAGAACTCTATCATACGCATAATAACGTTGCGAAAATCAAAAGAACATATTACCTATTCACATCGTGGCAGGTTTTGGTGATAAATTTACCCAATTCTATAAGATTTTCCCAATCAGGTTGCACATTGTCGCTCGATATCACCAATGGATGCTTGTAACTTCTACCATCTCCCTAATAATAATTGGTACACATTAGAAACCCTAATCAATCCACGCAAAACTTACCTGTACACCAACACTATTTATGGGTAGAATGTGGCAGAATAGCGGATGTGTTTCGGTGTTTTGTGTCAATTTATCGAGATAATCCAACTCGTTTTCAGTTAATGTCATTTTGAGCTCATCAAACTTTGCGTTCTTACGTTTCAATTTGGTTCGTGAATGATAATTAATCATAAAATTAAGCATGGATTGGATGGGAAGGAGTTGTTCCATATTTTTGGGTTCATTGGATTCGTTACACAGTATACGAATTGCCAATCCTGGACCTACAATTCAACACACACGATAAATGCAATACTAAACATTTATCTACCCGGGAATGGATGTCTATAGATGAGCTTTGGATCGAGACCTAGTTCAATACCAATTTTTCTAACCTCATCTTTGTGAAAATCTTTCAGTGGTTCCATAACCAATCCCTTTAACATGCAAATTTAGTTGACGATCTAAAAAGTGGAGTGAATGTGGTGGAATTACTTTTTCACGAGTCGCTCTCACCAACGCAGTATCGTTGTGATGGGTTTTGATTGTTTGAGCACAACCAGACACAACCGATGATGCACTTTCAATGAGATCAGGTCGAAGTGTGCCTTGAACGATGATAGTTTTGTCACGATTCAACTTGAGTTCATCCATTATTCGTTGACACACTCGCATAAAAGTGTCTCCTATGATTTTTCTCTTCTTTTCTGGGTCGACAGTTCTACATAGTGGGTCGCTTTCTACGATAACTGTGGGAGTTGGACCTCCAAATTCGTGACTGTTGATCGATTTGGTGTGGGTGGTGGGATACAGTTCTCTAGGATCGACCAAATGATACACTCCATTCGCACCATTTTTGTTGTTTACACCATTGACCACACCATTTCTACTTTCTGGTGGTTGAGATTCGATGGTCGTATTATCGCCAGTAGATTCAAATGTGGTTTTCGCCCAAAGAAACTCCTGATCACATTTGTACACTTTCAAATTGATACCGATAGCTTTGAGTTGTTGGTGGATGGTCTCACTCTCAAGATGACGCATAAAACCATGATCGATATGCACCAGTGTGACTTTGGCATACGGCAACGCTTTTCGTATGAGACTCCCACACACCAACGAGTCCACTCCACCACTCAACAACACCAAAACGTGATAATCATCATTAAATTTGGACACAAAGTCTTGGATCCCACGTACCGAATCATCAACACGACTACAAATCGTAAACTCCCGCTGGCAACCTGCTATCTAATTGTTACCCAAATCGTAGATCTCCTCATGGTACTACACACGAAAATTACTTTGAACAGGAAATTTTCAAAGATTTGTTGACCTATTTCGGTAAGGGTCACCTCTGGATGATATTGCACTCCATACAGTGGAAGACTTTTGTGAGTGATTCCACACACAATATCCCCCATTGATTTTACATCACAGACAAAAACTTGTGGTATCCCAGTACAGATGTCGCCGTGGGTGAGAAGAACTTTGGAGAATCGAGGAATTGATCTGTGTCGGCAAATGTCAATTCAAACAAACTAACTGCAAACCACATCATACTCGTAAAGAGGACTATTTGAATTGATTTCGACATTGATTTGACCATCTTGACGTGAGTTGTTGTACGAATGAACTTCCCCATTGAACAACTTGACCATCAGCTAATTCCAACATATATCACCATCATCAATAGATAACCAAAGTTGTACTTGCATGCCATAGCATATACCAAAAACGGGTATACCCATTTTGAAGATTTCTGAATCGAACGATCCGTAACTGAGATCGTTAACACTTCCTGGCCCACCTGAAATTATAATAGCTCTTTTTGGCCAATCAACATTTCCTCTAACGTCCTCAAACGAAAATACTTGTAGTCGTTTTGATGTATAATGTGAGATGGTGTAGATAACGGAATGATTTCCGTTCGCACATGTAGTTCTCGAACTCTTCGATCAATCAACTACTCAAATCACCCAATTAGAATTGAAAAATATTATTTCTCAAAAAATTGGAAAAAATTTAGAGTTGTTATTGTCAACAATCGTTCAAGTTGATTTGATGTGAAGATTGTGATAGAAAATGGATAATCTAATCGGTTACTTTTGAGAATTGGGATCCTGCATCCAAAATTGCCACAGTATCAACATTGTTTGTTGCTGTCATCGTTGAAAAATTGAATAGTAACCTCTAAGTATAGTAGCACAACTATAGACAACAGTTGATAGATGAAAAAACTAAAACCGAATAACTTTAAATCGAATTTCAGGTATGATTTGATGAAAGATAGGCTCAACGAATCGATGCAGGCTTAGTACGCGATTTCAGCTTGTGATAACGAAAATGCGCGAAATTTATACAATCAGCAATTTAAACTAAATGAAAATTTCTATTGGAGTTAACTACAACCTAACACATTCTACCCATTCACACACACAACAACTAATCACACGTTTGTTGAGTGGATCTCACCCACAACTAAATCTAAATATGCACCGCTTAATTGTCGGTTCCAGTCGTTAACCGACACATATAGATTTTTATACCGTGAACTTGTGTGAGGCTTTTATGTCATTCGAATTTGGAAATAATTTCGGTAGATAATGTATCGAAAGAACGAGATCTAATTGTTACACTATGTAGATCCGTTTAGCAATGAAACAGTAGGAAAAGTAGCCGATGTACAACCTGTGCATATTCGTGTACAACAACGAAATGGTCGAAAAACCTTAACCACTATTCAAGGCTTGGATGAGGAGTTGGATAAGAAAAAGATATTGAAAGTTTTGAAAAAAGTATCTTTTTAATCTCTATAATCAAATTGAGTTTAATTGTGTGTGTGTGTGCTAGAATTTCAATTGTAATGGTACAGTCACTTCACATAAAGAGTATGGGGAGGTGATCCAACTCCAAGGAGATCATCGTGAAAAGGCTTCCAAAATGCTAACACAATGTGGATTAGTAGATGCTAACAACATTAAAATCCATGGTTTTTGACTGTGTTTACCTTTGTGTTGAAATTGAATTGAGCCTATATAAACCTAGTTCTTTATTATACACAAGCTTGCTGTCAAAATAAATTCGTAACGATTAAAAATAACAAAATTCAACTATAAGAATGGTTGGTGAGAATTTCAGTGTTTTTCCACCACTGGATATCCGATGTGTCTGTAACCGAACAATTTTCTCTTTGCAATTATCTCTCCAACAAAAAACCAAAATAACAACTCGATCATCACGATCGAAAAAACCACAAAATCTTTAAGTGTTGAGTTCAGAGCGTATTGCCAGTCGAAATTGACGATATATTGCATCCCCTACAGGAAGAATGTTTAAAACTATATATATATTGGATACAAAAAATCGTTTTGAACCTGTTTTAGTTCGGCCATCGAATGTTTGAATGGAAACATATCGACCAACTGAAGAGCTTTTTGTTTACCCAGTTCTACATTCAACAAATTTTAAAAAAATGAGATAGCGAGTGTAGACATACCAGCAATTTCGATAGATTGAAGCAGAGTGAATCTGTAAGCTCGTTGAACAATGGGTTTTTGAATTAACTTCATAGCCGTGTTGCCGAAACGAGTGGCATAAGCAGCTGCCATTTTCAAATTTTTTGCCGATTGGGTGCGCTTATGCGCGAAAACTAATCCTTGTGGTGTGTGTTGAAGCAATTTCATATTTTGTGCTGTCTAGATGTTGAGTGTGAGTGTGAAATGTAGATCATTGTTTTGGAATCAATATGGGCTTTTATTGACTCGAAGGTTTTTTCTATTCTAACTTATGTGTTGTGTGTTCGTTACGATTTTTTTAAATTTCCAGAACTTTGCCGAGATGTCATTCCTCGCTTGGATATGTTTTATCGCGTCTACCTCGCAAATCAAACGGATCTATCGATGGTAAGAACAACGACAACACAGATTCAGATTTGACGAAGCGTATCGAAAAAAGTTTTAAAGAATTGGATAATTTGTTGAGACGCCAACTTGCTGGTGACAAAAAATCACCAACTCCAAAGCATGATAAAAACACAAAATCCAACCAACAATCTAACAAGGATAAGAAGGACGAAAGTGATTTTGTAAGAAAAGGATTTGAAAATGTCCAACGAGAGATTGAACGAGAACAAAATGTGTTAAGATATTCGTTAAGTATGGTGAATCACGTAGTTGTAGTGGTATAATGGTTGGTGTGTAGTGTTGTTTCTAATGATCATCACACCCGCGTTGTATGAACACAATTTTTCGAGAGAAAGTAGAGCAGTCGAAATCTCTTATAGAGAATTTGTCAACATGATGCTTCTACAGAAAAAAACCGATTCCAGTGCAGCACCTATCAAATTGACCATTGTAGATGATTCCAAAGTGTTTGTGGAAGGTTACAAGCTCGAAAATGTACTTCAAATCTAACTGTTTAATTTGACTGATTTGTAGGGAAAAGATTGTTTCTTTTACATCTTGAATTCAATCGATTTTGAGAAACATTTGAATGAAACTTTAAAGATTCATGGATTGGATGAGAACTGTGTGGAAATAAATTACTCTAGTAGTTTGTATGTTTGATTTGTTGGGTTAAAATTAGAATGTAATCGACGCTCTATTCCATTTTAGGATTAAACTGACCCGACTTGGAGTGTTTCTAATTGGAGCATATGTGTGGATATTTGTTCGTTTGGTTGCATTCTTTTTCAGACCTTCCACTATGCCTAGACTCACCGATATAGCTGTAGGTTGTTGTGTGGAGTGTGTGTGCGTTTAATGATACTTTTAGAAATCTCGAGTCAACTCTTCTCTTCCCACAAGGGCCATCGAACGAAAAAATTTCACCCCTGTTATTAGCGAAAAAAGATTTAGCGATGTTATTGGATACAAAGAACAAAAACAAGAGTTGATGGAATTTGTGGATTTCCTAAAAAATCCCAAAAAGTATCATGATATAGGTGCCAAAATACCTAGAGTAAGATTGTTCTTGTTTGAATGAACAAATTAAGTGGTGTTGCGGAATAGGGAGCTATTCTGTACGGACCACCTGGTACCGGTAAAACATTGCTTGCGAAAGCGGTTGCCGGAGAAGCTGGAGTGAATTTCTTTTCGGCTGCTGGATCCGAATTTCAACAACTTTTTGTTGGTGTTGGACCACAACGCATCAAAGATCTTTTCGAGGATGCCTCCAACGCATCTCCATCGATTATTTTCATCGACGAAATAGACTCCATCGCCATCAGCAGAGCTAAAAACAACAAAAACACCCACAACGAAAGTCTCTCCACGCTCAATCAACTGTTGGCGCTTATGGATGGATTCAAAACCAATAAAGATGTGGTTGTTTTGGCCGCCACCAATCGATTCAATCAACTTGATTCTGCGATACTTCGTCCTGGTAGATTCGATCGACATATTCTATTTGGTTCGCCAGATCTTGAAGCACGAAGTGACATGTTCAAGTATTATCTCAAGAAAACACCCCTCGAAGATTCGATCGACTATGTGGCCAATCGAATGGCTCTAATGACCACTGGATTTGTTGGTGAGTTTTCTGGTTCTTTCTCAACCACCATCGAGATTGAATTTCAATCTTTTGTGTGTTGTAGGTGCTGATATCAGCTTGATTTGTAATGAGGCGGCTATTTTTGCTGCAAGAGAGAATAAAGAGATGGTGAAAATGGGGGATTTTGAGAAAGCTATTGATCGTGTTATTGTTGGTAATAATTTGGTTTGTTTCAGTCCGATTAATATCGATCGTTTTTATGATTTTTAGGCAGTAAAAGCAGTGTCAAATTGCAACCACACGAAAGACAAATTGTATCACTTAGAGAAGCGGCCAAAGCTGTGATGGCATGGTTCAACAAAGATGCTCAACCAATTCTAAAGGTAACTTTTTATGCAATCTTTATTATCGTCCAAATAACAGTCGTTATACATTTCAATTTGATTCTGCGAATTTATTAGGTTAGCATTGTGCCGAGAGGACAAGAACTTGCATACACACAAACATATGTGAAAGAAGAATATCTCACCAACAAAGAAAAGGTATCCATATTTTGTCTATCTATTGTTGTTGATATCACGTCACAGTTGGATGCAATGTTGATGGTGTTGTTGGGTGGAAGAGCAGCCGAGGATGTTATTCTTAAACAGTTGTATTCGGTTGCTGGCGAAGAACTATTAAAAATAACCAACCTTGTCTACAAACAAGTATGTCGTGAAACAACTTTGCTATGAGTGCATCTCTCGACTGACTATTTGTTGTTATTATTAGGTGGGTGTATTTGGAATGGGTGATTCGGTTAAAAATGTTTCATTTCAATCTTTATCCATGGAAAACAATTCGTTATTTCCTGTACGACCCGAATACAACCAACTCATTCAAGATGACATCGATATCAATGTTAGAGAAATCATTGACAACGCCTACGAAAGAACGAAGCAACTGGTTGTCAAACATAGAGATCTCATTCTTAAAGTATATAAAAAGAGTTGTGTAGTAGTGGTAAGCGTAATTTTTTGTATTATTATTTAGTTGGCAGAATTTCTCAATGAACACGAACAAGCCGATAACGATGATCTCATATCGATTCTAGGCGCCAGACCTTACACTGATGATGTGCTACAGAGAATTGATAATCGAGTGTGAATTGTCAAAAACTATTTTTAGTCGTGTATTTGTAGGCATTATTGTTATTGTATAAATTTGTCTTCTCTAGCCAACAAATAGATATTTGCATTTTTTGCATAAACTTTTAGTTTCTATTTCCTTATGCGTTATATTTATTAGTTGAAATATTGGAAAGATACAATTGTATTACAAAATTGTTTCTAATTTTGAGTATTGCAAGTCTCGCCGATTTTTATCAGGTGGTTGGTACGATAACTAACCCGTGTTATAAAAATTAACGTAAAATGTTCCTTTTATATTGTATTATTGATCAAATACAAATCGCTCTTTAGAAACAATAAATATTCGTTGTAGAATTCTTAAAGTGGCATAATTAGACCACTTTTGAAAAATGATATTTCACCAAAGAGCGATAAAACTCCAAATAGCATTGATTAATGTGTGAACAAATCATACGGCACAATATAGGATATAGGTGGCACGCGTAAAACAAAACAAATACTTTGTAAAAACACTAGTAAATAAAGATAGAATAATATTTTATTCGAATACTAGATAGATCTTAAATAATATTACCACCATTAGTACCACAAATCATTCCATCATTCCATCATGGAGCTGGTGGTGGTGGTAAAGAAAACTCAAGCATCTTAATGATGTGTTTTCTGGTTGCCAAAACCTGTAGTTGGAGGTGTTCGTCAAATTGAACTGGAAACTTATCCTAAATAATCCATATATATTATCACACGAATAAAATCAATAACCTTCAATTCTAAAACCAAAAGTATAACAGAATTGTTAAGACAATGAAAACCGTTTGAGTTGGTCAACGCAACGAAAGAATAACTCATGATAGCATGTATTAGCACATCACCTGTGTCATTTGTTCGCTCTAGACGCACCACATTCCTCCTGAGGAGACTAATCATAAAGTAGTGGAAAGTTTCCAACGCTGTATTTGGAGGATAATGTTTAAGTGTTTCCAACATTGGAATTATCGAAACAACCATTCTTCTATCATTCAATTCTAAGAAACTTTGAATGTGTCTTTTTAGGGCATCCAAGTAGATTTTTAGTTCATTTGCACGATCCTCAATCTCTTGAACTTGATCCATTTCGTAAACACCAGACGATTCTTCAAACAAATCACCCAAATTTGGAAGATGTGGTCGCAACATGTTCATAACATCCACCAACACTCGATTAAAGATTTCTCCAATGAATATGGCGTCATTCGAATTATTAAACTTGGAAACATTGTCAATTGAGGCTGCATATTCGTTGAATCTACCGATTAATTCAATAGCACCGATACTTGTGCATTTTTGTATTAGTAGTAGAAGAGTGCATTTGAAGCAACTGTTCCATTGTTGTAGAGCCGTCTTAACGTTGTTGTGCACAAGAGTACCAACGACCAGGTGGTTAGGATATTCGATGGCCTTATAATAACCTTCTTCATATGGAAAATCGAGCACAATCTTGCAAACAATATCAATGTATCCTTGAACGAATGGAGCAAATTCTTCTTTGTAGTGTTTAACCAAGGTGACTACCAAATCGCATGTTGAACGCATGAGGTCGCAGTATTTTCTGGTGAAGGCGACCTTGAAGTCGTCATTACAAAGATGACTAAGATGACGATGACGATTTTTGAAATATTCATATTCGGCTGGATCTGGTAACTTTTGTCTAATCCCACAGAAAACTTTTGTGAGTATAGATCCAAATCTTGGTAGTAGGATTGCAAAACGGTTTGGTGTTTTAGTGGCATAAACCTTGATGAGCTCAAAAAATGATGCTTGACTTTCGAAACTAACAATAGTAAAATTGTGTGGTTCGGTGTATCTATCGAGATGGTCCATTATCAAAGTAATAGTTAAGTTTTTATGTTCTAGGTTGGCACATTCAAATATTCTCTCGACAAACCGTACCAAACAAATTGATATCGGAAGATTGTTGGTGAGAATTAAATAATCAAATGTTCTCAAAAGATTTTTGACCAATCGAGCAACATATTCATTTGTGTCACCCCACACACATATCGAATTGTAGACATTTCTAAAATTAGGGGACAACATCTTGATATTGGTCCTCAATAATCCAGGTTCATTGTTGTCAACATTGGTTTCTAATGAGCGTATAAAAATATCTACTATAATCATGACTGCTCGTCCATGATTATGTGTGGGGTCCAACTTTAGAACATCAAAGATG
>JAODKO010009275.1:7653-19846 GCA_027576895.1 Sciades mastersi | reverse complement strand
ATGATTAAATAGACGCATCATTTACGCACAAAACCATTCAAAGATATAATAAATTTTGTGATCAAAACAACTTACACACAGTTTCAGATGAATGTATTCATGTGTTATACACAATAGATCGTATGTCTTGAGGTAGATGGGTGGCTTTTTTGGTATAGTCTACAATTTCGTAGGGATCGAGAGACAATTGGTATCGATGATATTTGGTAATTGGCTTAATAAAAATCCCATAGCAACACAAATCCTTAATTGTCTACATAATTGATCACTACGGCAACACCCACGCGGAAACTATTTACATTATTGAACACGAACAAATCCACGTCAATAACACGATAATTGGTGCGATCAATAAACTCTTTGAAATCTGAAAATGTAGATAGATAATAATATGTACTCGAAAACAAATACCTGAATAAAGGTGTAACGGAGTGAAGGCACATGAAGTCGATTTTTGAATGGTGATTTTGGTAGCGAGCAAAACAACTACCAACTCGAAATTTGATAGTCCTGTCCAATTAGAAATCAATTATTATACGATATAAAGTATCGATGATTACCAGCAATAATCTTTATATCACTTGATTGAATACAATTGAGATGGAATTTTTTGAAAAATTCCGACGAATTATTTTCCTCCACATCAACCGAACACACATGTGCTAAAATCTACAACACAGTGTGTAATTGGTTGAAATTGATAGCACAAATTAACAGATAAATGGTTAAGCTGTCGATAGCTTGTGTCTTGTAAAAGGATACTATTGGATAATTGGTCTATGATGATCTAATTCACTAAATTGAACCAATCACACTAGAATGTGATTACTTCATTGTATTGGTCATTTAGTGTATTAGCGATTATTTCTCTTTTAAAAAACTTTGTTGAAAAAATCACAACAAAAACAACCACTTTAAATAAATCAAAAATTGCTCAACACCAATTGAACAATTCAGCGTGTACACTTGGTGGGAGAAACGTGATTTGACCCTTTTTTCCATCATTTCAACCACATTCTAAAGCAGCGTTGGTGTGAGTCTATCAACAACTTTGGTGCAACACTCTTACTAGACGTGTGGTATCCCCAATGAAAATAAAATTTGAGTTGTAACGTGTGGCATCAAACAATGTGTAGATTAGAGTTTGATTGGTTTCATGCATGAGACGATCCACATTCAATAACACCATAATTACTCGCTTGGTAACTGTACATAAAACACACCACTTAAACGTGTTAGTCAATTGACACAATTACCGCCTTTGAAATAATCACTCAGTGACATCAACTGTTCGTTATACAATTTCTGTTACAGCAGTTGAAGGATTATCAACTCTAAAAAATTACTTTTTGAAATTTTGCGTATTCTTGATCGTGATACACTGATTTGGCGATTTCACGAATAAGATTATTTGGATTTCGATGTAGTGCACCTATTTTATACAAAAGCAGAATGAGTGGTGGTGTGAGTTGGTAGGTGTTGAGGATGGATTACAGTCGAGGTCGATAAACAAAAATTTCCTGAATGATTTCTTCCTCAAAAAATGACGACTAGTGTGATTGACTAGTTGGGTGGAACAGTAATCGTTTGGACGGATGAAAATGCATGATGAACCAATATCTTTGATGAGTGCCTGCTTGAGGAACCCTTCGATAGGGCTATCCAACCAATATAACCACACCAGTCTCTATTGAGAATACATTACTTGGTCACATTCTCTTTGTATTCTGTCTTGAATTTGATGGCTTCGAGGGTGTCTATCAATTTGGCACCATTTACCGCCATGACCTAAAATCTATTTTAATCCTTTATTGTCTGCGGACGCATCTTTTTTGTTTTTTTCGTTTATTCGTCTTGTGTCGAATTCAACCCACAAAGTATATCTATATGTATATAACGGAGATTTCATTTGTTGAAAGTCTAAAATGTCCATACATACAAAATGTTTAATCTGGCGCAATTTAGATATTACAACATTTGTGAAGAAATCAAGACATACGCATGTCGAGATCAATTTTAAGCGTTATTTTTTGGACCAAATGACCTTCACAAATGAGTTCAACCTTCATGTGATGATTGAAAAGGCCATTTTTTTAAATAATCGTGTGTAATAGTAAACTTTTATCACGTTTTTTCATAAACTGGATGAATAAATGGTTAAGATAGCCGACAACCTTCACACTTCTAACGCCACCGATATTACAAATAATTCCAGAATGTAAAGGGGTTAGAATCGTTATTTATTCGAGCTTTAATTTCAAAAATGTTATGATTAGACTTGCGCCGGCATAATCCTTCACAATTTCATTTCGCATCCATCCATCCGTTCGTTGGTTGGTTGGTTCAGCCCCACTTTTGTCACTGTTATGGATGCGTATGAAACTGGTGCAATACTAGGGCAGGGAACCTATGGAGTTGTGTACAAAGGCAAATGTAAAACTACCGGCCGTGATGTGGCTATCAAAAAAACCAAATATAACGCGTATTTTAGTCTTTGTGTTGGATGTTTTTTTTTGGTGAATTGTTTTGGGTAGATCCGACGAAGGTATACCCAGTAACACATTACGTGAGGTGTCACTGTTGAAACATATCAAACATCCCAATGTTGTCAGGTATCTGTTGTTTTTTTGTGGTTATTACGAGCGTTTATTATTAGATTACTAGATACTATATGCATTGACAAATCGATTTATCTTATTTTTGAGTGTTTGAATTACGATTTGAAGCAATATATCTCAGAAAATGGCGCTATTGACGAATTTAAAACTCGTGTAACTATAACAATTATGTGAGGTCAATTTCACCGAAACAATTCTCTAGTCTTTTATGTATCAACTGTTCAAAGGATTGCACTACTGTCACACAAATAGAGTGGTCCATCGAGATATTAAACCACAAAATATTTTGTTATCGTTGGAAGGTACGATAAAATTGGCCGATTTTGGTCTTGCTCGTACCTACAACGTTCCAGTGAAACGATACACCCAAGAGGTGGTCACATTGTGGTATCGATCGCCGGAAATTATCATGGACAGCTATTTCTATTCCACATCGGTGGACATATGGAGCATCGGTTGTATATTCTCTGAGATGGTGAGTTGTTGTGTTCACCGTTTTGTTCAATCAATATGTACAGATCAATGGGAAACCGTTATTCACTGGAAACTCTGAAATTGATCAATTGTTTAAAATTTTCCAGTAACAATTTCCATGTGGATTTATTTGATGATACGTCTAGAATACTTGGAACACCGAACGAAAAAGTTTGGCCTGGAATATCTTCGTTCAAATTTTTCCAGAGGGAATTCCCCAACTTTCCACCCAAAGATCTCAGTCATTTACACTCGCGATTAGGTGTTATGGGCAACCATTTGCTTGCTAATCTTCTCGAATATGTGCCTGCAAAACGGTTGTCCACCAAAAACGCCCTCGACCACGCCTATTTCAATGTGTTTAGCTCTTTTGTCTGAGTTTATTTCACAAATTAAAATTGTATTATTTTTTGTTAACATTTACATTTGTTGTGTGTCTTTTGTTGTTCATAGAAATTGAAAAAAAATGAGTCAACACGCAATTTTTAGCTTTACAAGATTGAGAGTAGGCGGTGCGATAAAAATCTTTTTTCAGCGACCAAACTAAATGATATCTAACTAACTAGTGGTGGAATTTTGATAAAAATGAGGAGTTTAATTCACGATAATTTGTTTTGACTTGTTTCAGTATTTGAAGTGCTAAAAATTTTTGTTTAAAAATTTGACTATTTTTGTGCTTACCCTGTGTCTACTTCCTTAGTTTTTGTAGGTTCAGGATATTGACGTCGTGTGCCAATTGATTGGCTCTTGCCGCTTTTCAGTGAAGGGAACAACAAACCGATGAAATAGTCTTCGTCTTTGTCAATGTCCTCTCTGTTGGTTAATTTTTTTATATGTTTCATGATTTTTGACAATGTGCTCAGCTTGGTTTCTTCAATCACTCTTCGTTCATTGGTAATCTTTTTTATACTTAATTGTTTGGGGGCTAATCAACCGAAATCACATATACTCGGCAAAAGTTGATTACTTTTAGGTCGTTTTTGAGAAGCTCTACTAGCATGTTGACCAATCTTTTCGAATCGTGCGGCCAAATTCTTAACACTTGGAAATGCTAGAGCGTATAATAATGACATAATAGGTAGCCATAACTAAACTTCTTTTGGTTTCAGATGTTGATGGAAATTCAGAAACCAATGGTGATCCAAGATTTTCGCGAAACAATCTTCTCATCGCTGAAGTGTAATAGACGGCGCCATAATCTTTCTACGACACGCTTTTATTGTATCCATTTTTTTAGTAGGTGAAAAATTACAGTAACGATGTTCTTCCCATCCAACACTCTTTGAATTATATCATTCACTTCATCGGATTTCCTATCACACATCAAACATCATCTATTTTAGTTGTGCATCATTCAATACTCAAAACCCATCTGATAAAACGATGCCGACTCATCAGCACCAGTTCTTTCAACAATATTCAAGATTTCAGACTAAAGAAAATGTCATATTTGTATAAATCTCAAATAGAACTTGTTTACTACAAACAACAAACACCCATCTTCATCCACTGGAAGTCTAACATACATTCCCTTTCGTAGAAAAATCAAAATTTGTAATTTAGACACAACAACAACTTTATCCGGTTCGAATTCCTCAGCGAGCTCAGGTTTAATACTTTTTTCCTCTATTTTTAAAAGTATACATACGTTCCTAGTATGTAAGTTTTGGTTTACTTGTTTTTTTTCTGAATGGTTTACGCATACTTTCCCATCTAGAAAGCCCGGCTGGCTCAAGATTAACAAAGCAAAAATAGGTCGAATGAACCAACACCAGTAAAGATAAAAGCCAAACCATATTCACTAACAACAACTTTATATTTTTGAATACAGAAATTGCATATAAAATAATGCAATCGCACAAGTTATTCTCGCTAAATACAAGCCACTATTCGAATTAGCGTCCTTTTTCTACCAAATAAAAATATTTACATATAGTCAATCTACTCCAATCCTTCATACAATAATATCCATTCTAAACAAATGCAAACACTATGGTTATAAGAAAAACATCACATTTGTTGTTGTTATTGTTTACTCATCAAATGTTCTATTTTATAATTTTAAATGACCATTTATTTAAAAGATTTTTATATGCAATTATATAGTAGATCCATAGAGCATATCTAATTGTAGATATCGTAGAAATGATGAAATATTCATTTTATAGTAAAAACAGCTAATTGGGTCTGAGTTTGATATTTTAATTACAAAAATTCGCGCCTTTTTAAAAGCGCGAACCCAATTTGACGAGTTGAAACAGTTTCACGTGACAGGCACACTGTACTGCCAGTTGATTGAGATGATAGGACACCCAACAAAGTATAAACTCAAGTACAGATACGTAGATCGTATCTACTGTCCATTGGCTTATGACAACATGGGGAGAGTGGTTACAGTTTCGGAAGCGATTGAATCCTTGGAATGTATGCGTAGATTTTTCGAACAAGAAGATCCCAGTATGCTAGGTCATGTGTATGTGCTTGTGGAAGAAGTTGGTAGGATTCTCGAGTACCGATTACGTGACAACTCTTGATTATGAGATTTTTAAAGAAAATATGATAAATTTTGGGTTTTTCTTTTGCAAGTGAGCCCAATGTTTAAATTTAAAAACTATCTAGCATGATTTTGGTATTTTCAGATGTATTAAAACTATAATAATTTTATTTAGAAAAGAAAATATTGTTTAAATTTTTTGTATCAAATTTCTGTTATAGTTATAGTTGGAAAAAACTAATGTGCGACAAGCGGCACTTTTCAACGATTAACTTAATTCTTTAGATCAAGATTTATTAGTCGAAATCACAAAGTCGAGTTTAATAATTGGCTGAATTTTTTTAATGCTTGATTTTTATAGAATAAATATCGAATAATGCTTTCTATGAAAATGTCAATTAGTAAAACTTAGAACCCTGAATAGAATAATGTTCTTTGGATAGAATTATTCGAAAAAAAATATACACTAAAACAAATAATTTTGTTAATCAAAATGCATTCTGTAAGAAATTGAGTGAATTCAAGATGTAGGAATCACACAAGTTTACTCTAATAATTGAATTTTATGTGTTATCGATAAAACTCTAGCCTTGGTGTCAAAGTAAAATTTTAACACAAAAGTTGACTTGATGAAATACGTTAAAAATCGACTATCCCCTAAAAAATATATTTTTCTAAAGAACAAATAATAAATGCACGAGTTGAATGTATTGTTTACTCGAAACAATATATTCATTTTATGAAACGAAAACCATAGAAGTTGTAGCGACTATAATTTTCGTGTTTTCTATTAAGAATGATCGTTATAACTTTTACAAATGGAATTAAAATATTTCTTTCTTTATTCTAAACAAAATATCAAGGATAAATTCCATCAGATTCCTAGAGAATATAAAACATTGATTATTCCAAAAATTACATCTTATCTATCTATCTATCTAGTGTATTCGGAAAAAGTGTTTGATTTATTTATAATATTGAAGAAGGAGCATTTTAGATCGTAACTGTATAACCAATTCGATCAGTCTACTAATACAATAGTTTATGTATGGGAAAATATTCATCATCAATGAATAACGATTCATTGTGTCACCGTAATGCTTTTTCAACAAAATGTTTATTAGATGAATAAACTAACGAATATCAATTTTCTCTAATAACTTGACATCATTCTTTCATCTTATCTCAGCATATGCACGAGGCTTGGAACAATGTGACTATTTTTTTATGTAGATTAATTCATATAAAAATAACATCCACATGTGATTTTATAACTTAATGTTTATCTAAAAATGTATTTATAATTGTGAATATTTTTCGGAATAATTCTGTGAACCTATAACACATGAATTGAATCAACAATATATTAATAAGTATTAAGATTGGTTGCCGTTAACCAACCAAAGTTTCAGATATAAATATATATCATATGAAAAATGTTATGGTGGGATATTGTTAGAACTGGTTTACTGTTGTGGATTGTGATTGGTGGTGGGTGGTGTAATTGTTATTTGTTGTATGTGATAACGGTGAAAGTGAAGAAACAACGACAATTCACACCATTTGTGACAGGAATGTTGGCGATAGATATGGTCAAATGTTTTTTTATGGTTCCATGGTCGATTGTTCAAGTGTGGACCAGGTATTTGCAAACAGGTAGTCGAATGTGTAATCTTATTGGTTTTGTATCCAATTTCATGTTCACCTGTACACAATTCACAATTATGACTGGAATTTGTTTGAGATATTTTGCAGTGTCTCGTCCCTATTTCTACGCCAAACACCTAACAAAACCACTAAAATATTGGTTGATATTTTGTTGTTGGTTGATATCATTTGTGATGGCAACACCTCCACTCATGGGATGGAGTGTGTTTAGATCGGGAAGGAATTTGTGTATGTTGGATGTCAGAGGAGAACCACTATTGTTGTTGATATTGACAGTTGTTTGCTACCTCATACCCACATTTCTCATCTTTCTATCCTACATACTCATTTTCATATCACTCACAGTCCAACTGACCAAATTGCGAAGTGGATTGAGGAATAGACAAACATCCAATGCTGCCGAAACCCAGAAAACATCATTGGGATGTTGTAAAAATTCCAGCTGGGTGTGTTTGTTTTTGATCTGTATGATAACACCAGACGAATTCGAGATCGACCAAGAAAAACACAGTGGAGGCTCAAGTATGATTTTGTTGTTGTTGTTGTTGTTGTGTTGAATTTGCTCTCCAGGTATACCTCCAATGGAAAGAACATTAGGTAACTCAACTGTATACAGTAGCATAGTATTTGAAGTGTTCATTTCACATTGAAGGAAATCGTCAAAGATCTGGACCATTATTGACTAATACAGCAAACAACATCGAGTTGTCCACTTCGACCACTTTGAAATTATCTGTAAATTCGAATCGTAGCACAAGATATAATGAAGTATGTGGTGCAACTTATTTCCTCTATACATAATAATCTTCATTAGATTATGTATTTACGAGTTCTACTTGTGTTTGTCACTTGCTATTTTGTCACATGGACACCAATGTTGGTGGGTGCTGTGATAAGAAACAAATTGAAAAACGAACACCAAACAGGCATCTATTCAGATATTGCTTTTCTTTCGGCTTTTTCCAGCTCATTTTTTAACCCCATCATACAACTCACATTGAACAGCGACTACAACGCCTATTTTAAAAGATTATGTAAGTTGATCGTGCGATATAATTTCTCACCTATTATTTATGCTCTTGTTTTAGTCACGTCACAAAAAAAAGAATATGAGTTATAGATATCTTTTAAAATATTATTTTGGATTCTATATATATCTATATATATTTGTTGTATATATATATAAAAATAGAATTTTATGCGCTTCAAATTTTATTACTACAAACTACCAGGTGGTTTTTAATGTTGAAAATGATGCATGTAATAATATAGAATGATTAGAAAAAAATTCTGTCGTGTAAAAAACGTTCTATTGAGAAATCTTATTCATTTCCTGAATGTGATTTCGTTCAATTTTTGGAAAAAAATGAAGCCCACCATGATTTTCAACCACCTTCATTTCAACCAAATAATCTTCTATGTCATCGGTGAATTCGTCCACGTTTGGTGTGAGAAATGACTACATACAATTTGAAAAAAATACAAATCAAATTCGAATCATACATATGAATTGAATTCACTTCCAATTTTGACTAGTATCACTTTGAATAAATGTGTTGGAACAGCAACATCTCCTTTCAAAACCTACCACACAACAGATATTATTACATAGAAATTAAAGTTCTATTGAAAAATTGATTAAATTACTTCATACTCGACATGTTTCTGATCGGATGTTTTCGCGCTACTAATAACAAATACAAAAACAATCTCTATAAGAAAATTACGGCACAAACAAAGGTCCTGTTATCACATGGGAGTGTGATTTGGAACGTTCTGTGATTTTCTCCACAAATCGTTCAATTTTTGCCCACAAAATTCGATTAACTACAGCAATTAATGCAGAGTCCAATAACAAATTATACATCGTCTGTTTTGAGGCACTGTATTGCTGTAATAGAATGTGCTACATATGGCCTTTGTTGAGTCTTGATGATGAGCAGCTGGAGCCATATGTCCTCTATCGAATCCAGAGCGTCTAAAATTTTGATAACAAGTGTTAATCAACGCTAAAACCTATTTGATACTTGTAGGATTTGGAGGATGAAGAAAATTCTTTTTCAACCTCAGGATCTTGCACAAAACGACAATCATCTCTGTCAGCATGGTTCACAAAATTTTGTGTGTTTAGTTTCTAACCAAATTACATCTATGTGTATTTGTCAACTTGAATCACCTCATAAATCCACTTGGGTAGACGTTTTTCTTTATCGTAACAGTTTAGATAGGCTATCTTTTTCATAAAACTGCAATTGCCTATGATAAGTTTTGTATATTTGATGAGTAGTTTCAACGTAAAACCAAACAACTCAATGTATCCAATGATTAACCACTTACTTGGAGGGCCATAATCGAGAATATCGCCTGAAGTGCGTTTATAATCGCGAAGCAAGGTTTTCAACGCGTTATCATCCTCACTAACTTTACTACCAACCCATTGGGCCAGAATCAAAACAGCCACCAGTTTCACTGCGATCATAACCATCTTTTTTTCAATAATAGTGGTATTATTCTAACTCCAAAGAGCGTTTGATCTGGATTAGAAGCATTATGAATTCATCTATTGGAGTTAATCGGTTTCCAAAAATCAAATATACTAACCCACTCAATCAAACAATTTGATAGTGTCACTACCTGTTTTTTGTACTAACGAACCAAATATTTCACCATAGAATAATAAAAGCGTAGCTGGTTGTTTCTATGGGTTTTCGATTGAAACTCTAATTGTCTAATTGTGGAAAATATGCCAAGATTGAATCTTCACAAAACTGTTGGAGTCAATTCGAAACATACTCTAATGACGAGCTAAAAATAAATTATAATCCTGTGCTTACAAAAAATAAATCGAAGATTTTCGTTAAAATTCGTATTTTTCAATTATGGCGCCATTTAAGATTAGATTAAAATGTGTTGATTTATCAACTCTGTTTTTACTACCAGCACGATACAAATCTTCCCTCATTATTCAATAATATTTTTTACATTAAACAATTTTTCGTGGTTAACGTTTGAAATATTTCTCCGAAGGAATATTGCCTTTCTATGGTGGTGGATTCTAAACACCTTCATAATCTGGATTTAAAAGATATCATTATCAGAGCTTACCATGGCAACTAGAACATATCAAACTATAAAACTCGAATTTTTGGAAGTTATTAGTTCAAAAAATTTGAATACTACGATGAAATTATTTCGCAAATTTTTGTTCAAAGCATAAAATCTAAATAAATAAATATTTTAGATTAAGTGTTGTTGATTAAGCTTTGGCTAACGCCGGCGATCGTTCTTGTTAATCAGCAAATCTAGCGATGAATTTTTTGGACCATTTTTGTTCGATACTAGACAAGCTAAGAATGGGAGACGAAACAGAGACTGATCGTGTAATAGTTCAAATCTTTGGATTTTTAAACGTACAATTTAGACACTCCTACATAGTATTCCAGTTGCTGAGAGAATTGACTTACTACTACAAGTGTTGTCTTCCGAAAGACACTATGAGGTGTTCTTCTAGGCACAAACGTGGAGTATTATTTGATTTTAGTTGAAAACCATCGCTACATCAAAACTCGATTCGATATTTTCATGTTGGCTCACCGAAACCCAATACACTGCCGACAAAATTCTATCAAAATTGGCGACAGATTCGTTGTTATTTCTTGTTGATTTGCTTGCTAAAGAGGAAAACAAATGCCACCAGCATGAACTGCTTTCGTTGTGTGTGCTCCTTATCACTATTACCAACAGAGATCAGGACGATAAATGGAGAATCATCTATGAGTTGGTAGCCACTTGTGTCACAATTACCAAGTCAGATTTGGCTGAAATGGTTAGTGAAATGTTAACGTAAAAATTAATTCGTTATTGAATGGACCAACTACTTGTATACCACTTTTCTAGAATGAGTTTGGTTGAAAAAGAACCGCAATATCAACTGACTCAATATTACGAGTTTTTTGATAATTGTTTTCAGCATTCAAATATTCATCCAGAAGTATGATTTAACATCTTCATTGTTATCTACGTAATATTGGTTATTTTTATTGGATATTAGATGGCTGTTGTTGGGTTTGATGTGATGAGAGTTTTTTGCACTCGTCACAAGTCAGACGATCACCTGGAGACACTCTCCAAACTAGTCCCTGCACTGATGAATGCAATGAAAGTGTTGATGCCGACCGGCGTTGGATTGCGCTTTTTGCAAAGTTTTCAACGATTTCTACTCAACGATCCTACTATCTTTCGCAGCCACTCAAGTAGAATTGTCGAAACGTTAGTCTCATTCCCCAACCACATCACTACATCGATAACCATCCATATCTACAATTGTCTCACTTTGTTTGTCACAAAATTCCCCGAGCAAATTTGTTCAACCCACATTCCTATCATTGTTGACAGAATGTTGGATTCGTTGGTGAAAGCCTACCACGACTATCCCCAGGAATGTTACACCAACTTTTACAAATCTAAAGAAGTTTGTTTTTGTCATGACGTGATTGTGATTTATTCCAATCTTGTGTGTGTTGCCGGAGCTTTCAGGTATGAAACACTACAACCAGTTCTATACGAGAGAATGACCGAAATGTTAAAATCCACTGATTGGAAACACATTGCCACAGGAATAGATGTGTTGAACGTTATTTTGAAGAGTTGGGGCGGTGAAAATCTTCCGAATCCGTCGGACGCACTCTCTCTTGTGGTTCCTTATTTTTCCAACGATAACCCCAAAATCGTTCTCTCCGCAATCAACGTAACTAAAACGTTGGTTGCTATTTTTGGGTATGAAGAATATTGGCGTTTCTATGACGAAGTTATACCTCTAATTGTGAACACTGCTACGAACCACAATTCACCATTCATCAAAGTGATGTCTGCATATGCCATGAGAGAACTGTTGCCGGAACCCCACAAATACCTACTCAACAAATTTGAGAAGAGTCTA
>JAODKO010008856.1:0-13260 GCA_027576895.1 Sciades mastersi | reverse complement strand
AGGTTGAATTAGAATTTTTCGTAGTAACTTTTCTATATTGATAAAAATTAGAATTGCCACTATTTTTTGTAGGTGTGTTTTAAGTACGGTTTGAAAATTCGTTACATATCAAAGATATTAATATTCAATAATAAGCGTGTATATGAAATTTTTAAAATAACTTTAGTAAGGAAACCTAACGACAATAAATATGCTTTTTAAAATTATTGGTTTACATGTTTCGAATAAAGAATTATTTTACGATTATTTTAATGAAGAGAAATGATCTTGATAGAAAAGTTTAAAGTTGAATTTATCTCCATATTTTTAGAAAATAATATACTCCCAGCTTTAGTTTTTGTTCTATTTATACAACCAAGCAAAGAACCGGAGAGTTGTTGATCCTGTAAATTCTCAACAATCTCCAACATTTTTATGGTGGAATGCTCTAAAATGTCAATCAAAGATGAAAATAGGACGTACAATTGTATACTCATAAAAAGCTTATCGTGATTCGAACCGATTCTGATACGGAGTGAATTGGCAGCAAAGTCAACGCCCATGTCGGTTTGTGTAAAGAATAAAAGCCCCTAACAAACAAAGCAATGGATTTGAACGATACGATAATAATATATGGCGCAAGTTTACCGATACTGCTTCCAAGCAAAAATCCCTACACCAACAATAATCAAAATTACACATAAAATATACATGTCAGCCATTTTGATATTTTCCACATAAGAGCTTTTGTTGGCTACTATTTTCAACAATTCTATTCCTTTCTTTTTCTGATAAACATTTGTTGTCATAGGTATGATATTGGCGTTTGGAAGTGCGTCTACTACAGATCGATATATAGAACCAATCTCTGTGCCATCCTCCACCATCCACGATGGAACAATCAACTAAATTTGTCAATATTTTCATTAGAATATTGATAAGATTACCTGTGTGGGATCTAGTAAACTTATGTAATGGATCGATGATGTGTAGTCGTGTGAGTCGTCAAACTTGCTTTCAATCAACAATTAAACCAAAATAAGCGTTATTACTTGATTCAAGTGTATTTCAAATCCTGATAGATCGATACCAGCAACTCCAACAATGTTCTTTCTAGAATTACGACCTTGAGAAACACCTATGTTCAATTTTGAATAACACACAACTCACATTTGTGCTAGTTAATTGTAGATGAAAGAAAAGTTTATATACAGACAATGACATCGTTGGATTGGGGGGTTCGTGTGATATTTCCATCAATGTAGGTTCTGGATGACGAACATGTACTTTTGACGTTGGCACTCAGTCGAATATCATGATCCCTGTATAGATTTTTATATAGAATATAGACACTTACTTTTTACAGTGGTATTATTGGAGTTTCGATAGGGTAGTAGTTGCATGAGTTGAATGGAGTTGATGTACCAATAACGCTGAAAGCATTATCGACCATCACAGTTGATGAAGCGATGTTGTTGTCTATGCTACATAATTTATCAAACAAATAATGTAAAAACCTTGTTGATTATTTTTTGTCATTCTACTTTGATCAAGTTAATTGTTGATTAATTGGAAACGCAAGAGTCTCACTTCGTGACAAAATCATCTCAATTTAATTCATGTGAATTTGATAATTAAGAAACAATAAAGTTGAAATCCAATCTAATTGTTTTTAACAAAAGCGTTCCAACTAATTATGGTATCAAATTTTGTACAAATCTTAGCGAAGTATATTTAGTATTTACATTGTGGAAATACAAATGTTTTATAAGGTCAAAAGAAATAGTTAATACTAAAAGAAGGTTTTCTATACGAAATTAGTGTAGATCGTTGGTCATTTTTCTTTGTTTCATGCGTCTATTTTGAAACCATGTTTTGATATGGTGGGTGGAAATTTTGAGTTGTGTTGATAGTAGGTTTTTCATCTCATACGTTAAAAATGGAGATCTTTTGAAAGCGTTCTCCAACACTTCAAGTTGTTCTTTTTTGAATGTAGATCGTTGACGTTTTTTCTCCACATAGACACCATTGGAATCAAAACCTATTGGGTCCGATTATCACTTTATACAAAGAATAAAAAATAAATTAACATGTTTGATGTTTCGCGGTGGATTTCTTGCTTTTTTGACTACGTGAAATCTTTCTATTTGGCATACAATCGTTGGAATAATAAATTGGTTGGTAGTGATTGAAGGTTGGAGTGGCTGAAGTTGGATGAAGAAAGTCGGTCTGGATACTTTGTTGGCATTGGTTCAAATTGGGAATAGCTTTCAGAAGCGAATAATCGAATGATTGATAGGAAAAATTATGAGCGTTTATAGAACGTGTTGCACAAGCCATATCATCCAAATACGACGTTACCACAGAGTTGTTGGAGAGTTTGAATTCGAATGGGGAATTGACATTCAATGCTCGAACCGCAGTTATTTTTCTTCGTAAACACAAGCACTGATCAGAGAGTATGAAATTGACGTTTCTTTTGGAGAAATTTATTTCCAATCGTTGCATCAACGAATTGATAACACAATTGTGACATCTCACCCAGAAAAACTCTTCCGGAATTAGACACGACAAAATTTTGTATAAATCCATGTTGTTGGAGGAAAAGTTAAAGGTTCTCTTTACGGTTGTGTTGTTGTTTGTCGAATCGACTGCCGATTCGATGAGTGATATCGAACTGAAAAAAGACCACACATTTGGTTCAGTTGTGGTAGTGGTGGTGGTAACAACAGAATTTCCTAAAAAATTCAACAAATTCAAGCAATATGTATATATGTATATAATAATTGGTACTGTTTGTAGCACAAGATGAGGTCTCGAAAGGAGAAAGCAATCTACTGGACGGATTCGGCGATGACAACACATTCGCTCCAAAATTATTTTTTCCGTTGGAACATTGAAGGGTGGGATGGGAGAGACGAAGTGTTGCCGGACTAACTTGAAGGTAGTTGTTCTGGGGTTGTTTAGGAAGTTCTAACGAACAATAAATAAAAAGATCAACTACAAAATAATCACCAAAATTTTGAAACCCAAACATCGAAGTATCACAAGTGGTGTTTAGGTTGTTGAATTGAAATTTAATGTTTTCGTTGACACTTTGAGGAAAATTTGGAGTGCTGAACGGAATGTTGTAGCCGGAAAAACATGAATTGTCGATAACTGGTGGTGGTGCATTGACAACAAAATGTGGAGCATTGTTCCTGGGGTCAAAACTGCCATCACTATAAGTGGACGAACCAGTGTCCCAAGTTGAGTAAACGTTTTTACCGAAATAATTGTTGTTTTGATCCATTCTTTGGAATAGTAGATGTTTTTACTGCAAATTGGCTGCTGTTACTACAATTATAGCAAGCTAAAGATGATTCTGCTATATTATACCGCCTATAGCTGTGTACTTATATGAAACTTAACGGTACAAGATTTTCCTCATCATTAACATCTCTAAACTCATTGTTTAACGTCTAAACTAATGATTCAATTGAAATGTGGTCAAAATTTAAAAATAATCAATCATTCACCAGTTAAGAAATCAATAGGTTGAATAAGAGAACAAGAAATAAATCGTATAATCAAATATTATTGTGGGTGGTGGTTTCAATTCTATAAGTCACTATAAATTGTATAAATGCGGCATTTTCCATCAAAAATTTAATGAACACACACTATCACTATATATCTAACATCTTTTTTTTAAAAATATAAAAGCAAAACAGATAAACAATTTAATCGGATTAACGCAAAAAATTTGGAACGCTTCACGATTTTGCGTGTCATCCTTGCGCAGGGGCCATGCTAATCTTCTCTGTATCGTTCCAATTTTATTATGTGCAGGACCGAAGTCCTGCAACCGGATTAGACCGAAAACTCATATATATACCGAAAATCGTTGTGTTTCGTAACAAGTCCATTATGACGTCACACACTCTGTAACTCCTTCAATCTACAAACAATTATTTTCATAAATTATAATATTATTTATACAATTTTTATAACTCAAACAAAAATAGTGAGCAACCATTTCAAATTACTTAAGTGCGCATTGAAGAAAACACTTTAAATTTGGATTTTCAACCACAAAATAATAAAATTAAACGTATGAATAAATTTTTTGAAACAAAAAAGTGTTATGTGGCTTTGAAATCCGTGTGATTAATTTAAATCGTTGATGGTGGTGGTACACAACTGAAATCAAATATTTGTGGAGTTTATAATCGTCTGTAGTTGTTGGAACTTTTGAATGGACTTAGTTGATCACTTTAAATGAGAATAGACTGACTAAGTAAGAATGGTGACAATTTACGCGAGAGATATGTATGGAGTTTTCTCGGCGCCAAGTTCTTCGCTTTCCTACAAAATTGTCATACAACAACGAGTTTCACTGGAGTGTATCACTTTATCATTGCTAGCCGAAAAGACACTGTTTGGTGGTGTTGGAGGGGTGCTGTATTGGATGATCTTTGTCGAATTTGTAACTCCTGAAGACCCATTGGGCGTTGTTGTGTTGGCAGCTTCGCGAAACGATCAAACCAATAAATATCACCACAACACACACACACACAACTTACCTTGCTCCATATGACGAAACTTTGCGTAAATCATGTAAATCATGATCAAAACGACTAGGTTTATCAGCGTAATTATCGCAAAGAAAATTGAATTTTGAAGAATTTTGCAAGTCATCTGGTCTTTAAGATCATCCTCTACATTGTGTATTATAAAATAATTTGAATATACAAGAGATAATTAGATAGACATATACTTTCAGGTTGGGTGAGAGAAGAATCGGACACGTAAAATTTGCTGTTAGTGATGGTCAACCATGCTGGATTTGTGGTATAATTAAAATAAATGTGGAACACTTTTTGACGATTGAAATTTCGACTGGAATATCCACATGAGAACGATGTATTTTGTAAGAAGTGAACGAAACAAAATCTGTATGTTGCACTCAAAATAACCCATGTTTTATTAGTGTTCGTAGATTCGATTCGATGGGTTATATAAGTTGTGATTCCATAGTTTTGAATGATCAAATTTGTCCTCTCTAGAGTGGATTCAGGATGTTGAAGATTCACTTCAGATTTCTCGTCATCCACTTCCATGGAACATTCTACTTGTATTTTGTCACTACACACATTTCTCACAACTACAACCAGATCGTTTGGATGGCGTATTCGAGGTTGATCTTTTGGAATAGTTAAATAAAATCTGCAGTTGAAACACTTACCAACAACGTCGAAATAAATAGGAGGAGATAAGATTTGAAATTGATGTTGAAATGACCCCTCTTGAATTGTAGTTTTTATGCCGTGAATCGAACATCTGATGTATTTTTGGTGGTGGAAGGGTTTGTTGAGTAATAGCTCAAATTTGATGGTGTTGTTATTTTGGTTCAAATTGATCACGTCGGGGAGAACATTTGTGAACAAATCGACAGTTTTTCTGTAGAGAAACAACACCGATGGTATCGATGTGGGTGAAGAGATGTAACATTTGAGTTGGGTCAATTTTTCGTTTTCGTCCAACTCATACTTGTACACAAATGCTTGTGTTTCATTGTGTACTAGTTTGAGGGTTGTTTGGTGGTGGTTATCAAGCCATATTTGGCCGGCTTCAATGCCTTCAAATCAATTTAACATACATATCGAAATTGAGCAACAACTTTACTTTTTGTTAAAACAATGATAAGAGTTAAAACTGCCACAACACTTTGTAGAGACATGAGAAACGATTTTACTACGAAGAACACAGATATTGTTGATACCAATTGTTACGGCGCCAAACAATGTTTTCTTAAATTAAAACTATTGCTAAGCAACACATTCATAATTTTTAGTTCCATGATAACTACAAAAACAAATGTTTACAAAACCAATACAAAGCATCCACGGTGAACGAATGATTATTGTAATCGTTTTGTTTTTTAATTTAATGAATTAACCACTCTAAACATAATAAATGAGAAATTTGGCGCGAAAAAATATATTCCTGAAATGGTCAAATCACGAAAATATAACTAACTACAGCTCATATAATAGTTAATAACCGAAAAAATGAAGAGTTATTATTTTTTAATTTTCAATTTTTCTTTGAGCGCAAGTAAAGTTGCGATTTCCTTGTCGATGATACATTTTTCGACTTTCTTTGACTCCAAATCTTTAATCAATTCAGTCTAAACAATGAGAATAACAACGGTGTAATGAAATGAGATAAAATACTTTTGTTTTGACTGCTTCCTCAATTTGTCCAGGTTTGAGTGAGTTGATGTATTCCCAATTGGGAGGGGCTGTACCATTTGTGGTTTTACCAGCAACAGCGGAAGGTGATCCATTCTTGGCATCATTCGAGTTCGAATCGGATCCACCAAATTTCGCTCTCATCTCACTGGCCAACTCATCAGGAAATTTTACGAAAAGTGGAGATGGCTAAATCACATAGGCCAGTTGAAAAAAAAACAGTCAAATCATTCTCACCTCATTTATGCTGTGATCCGAATGTAGCACAATATTGAAGGTGTTTTTAATACGAATCGCACACAAATCAACCTACACCAAAAACAAGCTACCAGTCACAACTCCCATACAATCAACCGAAAATACATTCAATTGAGCACAGATATTCTTCGAGGTATCCGGCATAATCGGATACAACACAGAGGCAATGAGGAAACATAAATTAATCGATACACTGCACACTGTTGCACTTGTGTCTCTATTGAATAAAAAGATACAGAAATAATGGATCATAATTAGATTATTTTAATACAATGGTAACAAACAGTTACTTTAATGCAGGATCTTCACTTTTGATTAACTTCCATGGTTGATAAGTTTGAATATACAAGTTTCCACAACGACTCAATTCAAGTATGTATCTGATGGCCTCTTTAAATTGGTAAGATTCCATACATTTGATGTAGTTGTTTAGGATTTGGTTGATGACACAAACAAATTCGGCATCCTCTTTTCGGAAGCTGGGTTTTGGCACATGTCCACCGTAATTTTTGAATACGAACGTGAGAGCTCTATTAACAAAATTGCCTAGATTGTTCAACAAATCGCCATTGTTCTTGAATATGAGATCGGACCAATTGAAGTTGGTGTCTTGAGTTTCGGGTCGATTTGCCAACAAATAGTACCGGAAAATATCCGCTGGAATACCACTGTCTTTGGCGTTATCACCAAACACACCAGTTCCACGACTTTTGGAGAATTTCTCATTCTCATAATTCAAATATTCGGTTGAGCTTATGTCGTTGAGCATGGTGTAGGAGTTGGAGGTGGCAATCAACGACGCAGGGAATATTACAGTGTGGAATGGGACATTGTCTTTGGCCATGAATTGGGAAAGTCTGACACTGGGACGATTGCTTCCATTGGACAGCCACCACTCTTTCCAATGATTTGGTGCGTATTCGGCGGTGATCGAAATGTAGCCGATTGGCGCATCGAACCACACATACAACACTTTCTCCTCGAAACCTTCCACGGGAACTGGAGTACCCCATTTGAGATCACGAGTGACACATCTCGGTGTGAGACCATCTCTTATCCAATTTTTGGTGATCGACACCGCATTCGACGACCAATGACCTTTTGTGTGTGACTCTGTAAACCAATCTTCAACTTCTTTGCTCATCTGTACACAACACATGAAACACTCACAAAATAACAGATCACAAATTACTTTTGGTAGATCAAAATACAAATGTTCAGATGAACGAACTTCTGGAGTTGTTTTACACATCTTACATTTGGGTTCTCTTAGTTCGATAGCGTCCACCAATTTGCCACATCCATCACACTGATCACCTCTAGCGTCGGGGTAAGTGCAATGGGGACAACCTCCCTCCACAAACCGATCAGCAAGAAATCTACCATCCACAATTGACACTCACATCCAACAATAAACACACTCAAAACACCTTTCACATGTGCGGCAGAACAATTGTTTGATGGTGTCCTTGAAGAAGCAACCTTTTTTGTACATTTTGGTGAAAATATTTTGTGAAATTCTATCAGCAGAAAAATAATTAATTGGAGTTGTCGAAATATATTCAACAAATTGATAGAAATAAAAATACTCTTTGTGATAGGCGTTGGTGGTTCGTCCAAAATAATCGAAATCGATATTGAACCAATCGTACACAGCTTTGTGAATTTTGTAGTATTTATCGCACAACTCCTGACACGAAACACCATCAGAAGCCGCTTTGATCTCGGTTGCAGTGCCGTATTCGTCAGTACCGCAAATGTAGAGAGAATTGTACCCACGGACACGACAATATCTATTCGAAAAAGTCGTCGTCATAAAACCATCACATTAAGTGAATGATGCGGTTTTACCTACTAAACACGTCTGCACTCAGCACACAACCAATGATATTACCAAGATGTGGTACGTTGTTCACGTAGGGCAGCGCCGATGTGATAAGGATGTTTTTCTGACCGTCCTTAGGCACTCTAACCGAAAAAATTCAATAAAATACTCTTTTCAGTTTGTTTGCAAACTTCAAAAATATTTTAATCCTTTAATTACTCAACTAAAAACTCAATACGTTGCACGAAGATCGTGCTCAACAATTAAAGGGATTAAACTACAAACTTTCCAACAATCACAGGAAGCGTAAAGAAAAATGATTACATGGGATGTGAGCGTTTCAAAAAGTTCTTCGATTGACTGAAATCTGTGACAGCATTGGTAACCGAAGGGTGTTTGAGTTTGTCCAAATTTTTCTGAATATTCTCAACGGTAACTTCTCTATTGTGGTAGATGGTCTAAATGTGTGTAGAAAACAATGATGATTTGTGAGTCAACTGTCTGTAGAGGAGTATACCTTCACACGATGTGTGGCACTGTAATCATCGTCAGCATTTTCAGGAACATCCTCATGGGCCATGTACACCCACAATTTGATGGCATCGCGGAACAACAACGAACAGTTATTTTGATTATCTTTCACTGTACATTAAAATTAAACAACCATCACAACTGTCAACTTACTATAGTCGGAATAGATACTATAAACTTGGGCCACTTTCTCACTGTTATACTCATCAACTCTCTACACAATCAATTACATCACTTCAAGTTGGAACAACAATTTGGTGGTTGTACGTTGTCCTCCTGTTTCCAAATGGCCAACAACTTGTCGAGTATAATTTTGTAACTCTCGGAGCTACTATCACTGTATTGTTGAGAGAACTACACATTGCACTATACACCGATCTATTCGTTCCAACAACAATACATAAAAATTGGATATTTTTTGATCCATCTCATGTAGTTTGGTTGGTTCATCTTTGTTGAACACGTTGTTCACATGTCTAATCGGTTGAATTTCGTCAACACATTCAAATTAAATTCAAACTAATCACTTCAATATCTCATAGGAATCACTGATTACATTGTGTGTGCAATCGACTGATGATTTATAGCTCTAAAAATTGATTGTATCTACAATTGCACCGATGTTTTAAAAAAACTTACAGGATTCCTTTTAGGTGTGCCTCTTTGGGAGCTCGAACCTACACAATAAACCAGTAAATTCAGTAGAATTAAGTAAGTAGAATTTGTAGAGATAAAAATGAGACTAATATCAAAATCAAGAGTTGGATTTTTTACCCGATCCAGTTGTTATTGTGGCTGGGTTGGTGTTTATACCATCAGTTGTTGGTGCTATGTTTTCGTCTGTTTTTAGTTGTTTCGGCATTGTACCAAACTTGCTGCGTTCTCTGTTGAAAATGTTGTATTCGGCACGATGGATACCACGATAGCTCAATTTGCTGAATAGAACACTGACACTTCTGCAAGGTTCAATAATCTTGGAACGCATGCGCGAAAGTTGATAGCACGGTAGGATACATGCCATCTGGTTAAACAATCGAAAAGTGGAAGGTTTAAATCAACAAAAAAATCACCTTTTTTCAGTCACTTAAAAGTTGATCAAGTAACTAGTAGATAGGAATTGTTTTTTTGGGGAGGTTTGTTGGTCTACCACTTAATCCACCTCAAAATAACAAGGATTAAAAACGTTGTTTTTTAATCCAGATCATATGGTGTAAAAATATTAGTGCATTTCTTTGACACCAAGACAATGATCTAGTTGATCAGTTGATGGCGTTTATTGTTTGATCAACAACTACTATCGTATCACATTTGATTTTGTTTGTTTCAAAAAAAAGAGGCATTTGTTTTTTAAAACCAATCACAACTTTTCAACTAATCGACGATCGAATAACGTCCATTTATTATTCAGTTTGACATTTAAAAGTGATTCTATTTTTTGTAAAATTAAATCAAATATTTTTCCTATCTTCAAATGGGTTGTACAACCTCTCATCTACGTTGATTATCCTACTGTTGTTAATAATTGATATAATCGTGGGATCATTGTAAGACTCTCTCTAAACAGAATTACAATTGTTTTGCTGACATTTTTAGGGTGTGAAAAATCGCACAAACATTTGTGTTTTGTTTATTTAGATTAAAGTTATTTTTTACAATCATTGGCTTGATATCAATTGTAGGTAGCAGTTTTATTGGGAAAAGTTTGAGGGAATATTTAAATAGTTTATTCATCAACTACTTTTTATCCACTCAAGAATTGATCTATTTGTCTAAATATTTGTTTTCCTTAAACAAACGCACTAACATTGATCAGACTACTATCTTAAAGTCTAATCACATCCATCCAATTAATCTAAAAAAATTTGACGGAACCAACCACAACAACTTTGTTAACGCTTAATTGTTTTCGGTGTACATTTCTCAGTCTAAGAACTATATAATGCAAAATTTTAAATACACGAAAAAGAAAAATTCAAGAAAAACGATAGGAGAATTGATTGGAATTGAATCAGTTATTACATACGTATTATGTGATGTGTAATACATGAGTGTAAATTGTTGTAGTCCAAGTTGCCAGAGTTAGAAAAATTATTAGAGAGATTAGAGAAACAAACGAACACAAATTTATCTTCCTTGGCGTGAAATCGCGTGAACAATGTTTTCGTAACCATTCTCATCAACAAACCAATGAATTCTTTTGAGAGAATCATCAAAGGTGGCCTCATTTCTACACACAATAGAAGCCGGTAGGTTTATGTTGTTGGGTCGTCGGAAACAATCACTCAACGCATCTTGTTTCTCAGGACCGAAAGACACCACAAAAATCTTTTCACTCGCATCCAACAACGGCATAGTGATAGTGACTCGGTTTGGAGGTGGTTTTGGTGAGTTACGCACTGGAGCAACCCAAAGTTTTGATTCTATCTGTTCGTCAAAATTCTGTAACAGTGGACTGTTGGGAAATATGGAGCATACGTGACCGTCTGCACCCATTCCAAGCACTATCAAATCGAATATCGGAACACCAGATGCACTCTTACGTGTGATGTTGGTGTTAATTAAATCGTTGTATTCGGTGGCACATCTATCGAGATCCACATCTGGATTGATGTGAAATAGGTTGGTCACAGGTATGGTGATCTTTTCGAACAAACACTGTGTCAACAATCGGTAATTGGAATCTTTGTCTAACAAACAATAACAAGCTACACATACAGTTGGTTGATGATATCAACTATACCAATCAAAGGCACATATCTTTCGTCGGCCAGATAGAAATGATACAAATTGATGTTGTATTCGTGTGGTTGAAGTCGAAGGAACGCTTCAGCCACCAAATTGGCTGCACTACCACCAGAAAGTGCTATGTTTCGATGCTGACCATCACAGCTGGTACCACCACTTGTGAACATATGACGAAGTTTTTCAGCCAATCTATCGGCTAGGTCGCGTTTCGAAGATGAATGCTCAACTACAACCATTCTCCACAAATCCAGATGAGGGTTGGATCAATCTAACTAGGCACTACTCTGCCAAACTGCAACAATCGGATTCCGATAATAGTCACCACTTAATTTTCGTTATTGTCGACAATCAATTAACCACACATCTGATAGCGGGCAATTACCAGATGAATTGTTAACGATAAATTACGAATTTTTGACAATAAAATTAAACTCTAAAATTCTTCTCCTATTCCACTATAGTTGTGTTTGTTGTTGAACAATAATATTTACTACAGTGGTGCTAATTCCCTCAAATATATCAACCGTGCACAATAATAGATTTTATGATGCGCAACCTAATCAGTCATCATTTCGGTATTTTAAGTTAACTATCTGTGTCTAATCCCTCTCAATTGTATTATTGTGTCAATATTGTTTCATGTAGTTATCGCTCTAGATTGTCTTTATGCTATTGTTGCGTTGTGAATGAATTTTTTTACTCTCGGGACCACCAACTACTACCCCACAATTTGCTCATATCATTGCGTAAATTGACTTTGTTTGAGGTGATGTCGTTTTCAAACAAAATGTCGTCTTATTTTTCGATGAAAATTGTGAAAAATAAGTACTAATGAAAGAATTCTTCAAGTCGAATTAATCTTGTACTTAAATCTTTAATTGTTAAACTTTGTTAGTTCATTTTGCGCAATTAAAGATGGTGAGATTTCGTGCAAACCAATTAAACTATTGTCCATCTCAAATTTGTAAGAAGTGTAAGATCTAATGCTTGGAAGTTGACTCGATAAAAGCACGTTTAAAGTGAACAAAACTAGTTGGATCTATAAAAAAATCGACAGAGTTTTTAGATGGGTTCAAGAATTCCAGATTTCACAAAATTGTCGCATAGATGAGCTTCCAAGTAGTACTACAAAGTAATGGATTATTCTTGATGCTATAGCGCGTATGAAACAATACAGCACAATCTTTTTTCAAATTGATCACTTGACCGTTTGCCAGGACTACATCTCCAACGTTTTTTAAGCATTTCACCTACGATTCCTCCTTTTAAAACATTATTCTTTATTCCAATTGAAAACCTCAATAAAGTAAGAAAGTGGTGGATCAAATATCTAATTAATTTGTAAGTTGTATTTGAGAAAATAAATGCAACTTTGGTGATATCGATTCCAACAATTTTCGAGTAATCATCAATGTTTTTGGTGTAATTTTTGTACCAGTCATTCTTTTGAAAAATGATCAACAATTCTAGACACAAAAACTACCTCCAACGTTGTAATGGTTTTCTCGATGGAGGTTGGCAATGTGGATATGTACGACCAACGTATGTGTTTCAAATACATGATTCGATGGTAGCTTAAATCAAGTTAAACCGACCAACTAAAACGTGTCACCATCACCACTTACAGGTAATTCATTAGACATCGTTTGTTGAACTCGATTGAGGAATGTCTGATTTGGATTCCTG
>JAODKO010008692.1:2021-13288 GCA_027576895.1 Sciades mastersi | reverse complement strand
GCCAAACCATTGTACCATTGTTTATGGGAAATTCTTCGGATATATTGTCGTTAGGGAAACCTCAAATAATCTATTGTTTAAAAAAAACTTTCAAAAAGTAGTTGATACTTGCGTTTAGGAGGATTTTCGAGGTGAGCATAGGAATTCTGTTGAGTATGTGTTTGTCGATGTTTCCCATAAATTTGTTCAAAACCATATCGAACGGTTTTAGAGTGGATTGAGTGTCGGTTTTGTGGTGACTGGTGGGACCATCGAACAAGGCGTCGAATGTGTTTTGGTTGGAATGATGGGTGCCATTCGATAGCTCGACTTGGACACTTTTGGAGAGTTCCTTCACAAAGTGAGCTAGTTTAAACTTTTGCCAATTTTCCTCTGCTCGAGGGTTGAATTTGAAAATTGTGGGCACAGTTTTTGGGTCGATAATTGCGCCTTTTTCCCTTTGAACCACAACCTCGATTAGATCGGTCTCCAGACATGGCTCGAAACCTAAGCACTAATTTTAACTTTATCTCAATTGGTTGTGAACTGTTTGTTTACATTGTCACGTTGACTCAGTTGGAATTCTAACAATCTGATTGTAGCTCCATACAAGCGTTCTTGAGTGAAGTCGTCGCTGGAATTGATCAACTGCTTCAACGCCTTTTTTGTTAGAATCAATTTTATTTTCACTGCCATATCACTTATCAAGCATGTCAATTCGCTGGATTGGTCGAGAAGATGGGGTAGGAATTTCACCTTACCATTTTTATTATATCGTGAGTCACATGCAACAAAATTTATTACCGATATAACAATAGCTGTTGGTTTGAGAGTCGTGTTTGGTGCCAGTGAGGATAGCGATTCAATGTAGGCAGATATCCACAAGTTTTCCATGCCAAAGAAACCAAAGATAACGACGAAAGTATGATTTTTGGTTTTATGCGCGCGTTTTATGCAAACTTTTTTCTTTTTTTTTGTAAAAAATAAACTTTCTCCAGTTAACTCAAATTTCTCATTCAAGTTTAATGTGTTTCTTGATTATTACGCGAGAATATCGACAAAAAACTTATTTGTAATTTATTTGTATGTGATTTCCCGCTTAAATTAACTCGCTAAAACTGACACCAACATTGCAAAATCGCCATTTATCAAAGTTTGAGACCGAATAAATTTTGTTGTCAATGGAATAATGAAAAAATTAGGAGAGTTATCTGGCGTAGTCATCGTCGTCGTCACTGCTGGAATCGGCGTATTTGATGAATTTGGAAGCGTTAAACCGATAATAGATGAGTTTGGCGGTGTAAATTTTTACCATACTAATGATGGTCATATCTAGAGAGGGTGATAAACGATTTCAACTCGTAATAAACCTTACCTTCCGCATGGAAAGCTGGAATCAACTTTTGAATCAATTGTCTCGAAATATGGGGAAATGTTTCAGCCACTTTTCTTTGTAATTTTTGTTTGGCCTTGGTTGAGGAGTATTCTATATGAGAAAATAGAGTTGAACAAAGCAATTCCACCAAATATACTGTCTCCTTTTTTGTCCAACGTCATTATATTTGAGAGAATAGCAAATATGGTCGAGTAGAATTCCACACTACCATCCTCGTAGATTGGAATATCCAGTTGGATCATAGCCTTGATAGAATATTTAATTTAGAACTTGAAGAAATAAAACTGGTCATATAGTGTGTGTGTGTGTGTACTCTTGAAACATCGGAACCTGTAGAAAATTGACCCACTCCAATTGGAGCTTTCATTAGTCGAAGAATTTGAGCCAACTCACTGTGATGAATCCTTCCACTATCAATTTCACAATAGTCAATGTATATATATAGAAAACACAGTTGTGTAGTCACACCTCCCTGTGGGGTCTTTTTGCTGCCAAAAATTGAGAAACTCTACCAATTCCTGTTTGTCCACATATTTGTGGACGTTATTTTTGATAAAAGAATCAAACGATATTTTCACGAATATTTGATATAGCTAATTGAAGTTTTTGGCAAACATTAGAAAATCACAAATACTGTGTATGAGGTTAAAAACACAAACGAATAAATATAAGGATAGGCGAACCAACTACCACAAGTGATGTATAGGTAGGTGCATTTTTGTCCGCTGGATGCGAGTTCCAGTTGGATTTGTTCCCAATTTTCTAGGTTGGCAGTGCTAAGTGTACGAGATCAAACACAGTAGCAGATGTGATTTCTAAATTACCCTAACAACGTTAACGACGTGTGGAAAATCGTTCGAAAATTTTTGCTAAAATCGATCGAATAACCTCTTTCAGGTTCGATATTGAAAAACACCTACAACCACCACAATCTATCTACCAACAATTCTGTGTCAAAACGTAGACATACGTTTATTCCAAAAACTATATAGACGTAATAAATCACTCCAAGAGTGCAGAGTAGTAGAGGCGCTTTCTAATCGACAACAACTTATCGATCATTGGAAATGTGTTGTTCCTAATCACCTGTATCGTATCCACCACAATCACATTTATCTTGTCGATACCAGGTATCAAATTGAACAATTTGATAAAACGTAAAAATTGTAATGCTTTCATGTAACGTTGGATGGACAAAATTCGTGGAGACTATTGATGGTGTTATTCGAAAGCATACACACATACATACGACTTATTTTTTTTTCAATTTACTTGATTCTTAATATTGATCAGAATGGTGTGGACTATTGTGGCAATTATTGCCAACGAGTTGATCACATTCTCCAACGTTAACATACGTTTTTTTGTGATTATTTTGTAGGTGAGATATAACGAACAGTAACCAACGAAAACCATATCATATATGAACGATATTCGATAGAAATCGTCTTCAATAAAAGTCTAGAAAACAAAATGTTTGAAAAAATAAAACTATAAAGTGGTCACCATAGCAATGTAGACTGCAACAAGTCCCAACTCTATGAGATGGATCACATAGGTGGTAAAACTGCTGGTGAACAATTTCCACAGATACCAACGGAAAGAGTTGATTTTTTTTGGAATTTTTATCACTGTCGGTTTGAGTTTGAGCGCAAACAAAATGAGATTTTGCTACCAGCTATCTAAACACCTCCAACAATTGTGTCAAATACTTGATGAATGTTGAAGTATTTCTCGTTTATGTCCTCGTAGTTGTTGATGATAATCACCGAGAATATCATGTTGGTGATGTAGAAATGGAAAATCACAATAAAAGTGACATAGTAGAAAATCGAAAAGAATCCACCACCACGAACCGGCTCATTGTATTGATCTCTCGCATGATACAACTCATTGAATGATCTACGTGGTGTTCAGAGAGTTGTTTGATTTTTCTCACAAATTACTGGAATATGTTGGTGGTGATGTAGGTGACACTTCGAAGAGAGGTAAAAATATTGCCGTAATACACATTTTGATGGCCCCATTCGCGTTCTTCCAACTAAATTAGTGACAATTGAATAGATAGAATCTGCTCTATTTCGGAAGTTATAACAACTAAATACTTCCAACGATGAAAATGTTTTTCCTTTCAACGTGTAAAAATGGCCTCTACAGTTTTTCTAATAAATAATCGATTACAACCAACAAACAAACAACTTGCAGTTGATTTTGTTTTGCGAGATATCTGTGCATTTGTTGAGTCCTCCCTGTTTCGATTACAATCAACATATGTATGTGGGTAGAGAAATGAATAAACAAGTTGTTACCATGTAAAACTTTAGTCCCACCAATGCGTAGATGTAGGAAATGATTAAAAAATAGATCAAAATGTATTTGGCATTATATATTCCTTTGGCGCAATAATAGATATATTTCTAAAGATTCATTAGGTTGTTATAGTGTTGGTAGTTTACTTTTAGTGGGAAAAAATCATTCAATAAATTCACAAATTTGTACACTATAACAGTGTTCAAACAATGAATAATTATTATCCATTCAAGTTCGTAGGGCCATGATCTAAACAAATTTTGTCATTCCCATCAAAAAAAATTCTTCTAGAATAGTTTTTTAAAATTGGCTATCCAATTATATATTTGTAGAAAATTAAACTCACAACACAATAATGGAACAAACCACTTTGATAAGTACGAAAATTAGATCAAAAACATTATCCCATGATCTCAAAAAGGAGTTTTGTGGAAGTAGCAATCCTTGACTGATAACCTAAAGTAAAAGGGGTTTCCAATTGTTGATTACAATGAGCATAATTTGGATACCTTTATAAAAATTTCCAAAAGGAAATAAAAGTTTAGTATTGCATTAACAAGATCAAGCATCTAACACCAAATTTCAACTGTTATTAGAAGTTGTTATTGTACTTGGATGGTTTTGGGCTTCATTAGGGGGTTCATCACCAACAACAACACCGTGGACAACAACACCGGAATATAGCCAAAATAACGAAACACTTTACTTTGCACCAGTGCTGTACACATTTTTCGTACACTATTAATTGGTTTTTGATCACATTCAACCTATTCTCAGTTGAATGGTACATAAAATTTGGAGGACAACAGAACAGTGTGTCGGTGGCAACTGTTTCAGGAGTTTTCAAATGAAGTGAACCTTTCGAAAGGATGGATCCGGTGGTTGGATCAGCTACAATTTGTTCAACAAAATCTATCATCTCAATAGAATACTCGTTGTCGATATTGATGAAGCGTTGGATTGGAGACTGCTTTCATTTCTCGACGATAACATTGATGTCTAAACATTTTTCTCGTATGTTTTAACTATGTTGGAGTTTACTTCGCTGGATCTTAGTCTGAGTAGAAAATTTCAAAATGATAAGTGCCAAAAAAAGTTAAAGCTACCCTGATGAAATATTACCACCACTTTGGATTGATCCGTTTTCATTTTTTGTCTCGGAAAAATCGATATCTACAGTTTCATCCATCAATTCGTCCACATTTTTCGATACATCCTTCCTTTTGCCCATCATATACTCCAAACACACACCCAAAAATAATGTTTTTAGCAATTCTAAACAATATTCACCTTATAACATATCCAAATCAAATACCAAATACCTCTCACAAGAATCACTGTGACAGTTGCAAGAATGAAAGTGCTAGTGTTGGAGTTGAATTGAAATAACAAAACCATTTGTTCAAACCATTCCCCACCAACACAAATCTACGGGTTGACACATGAAAATAGTGTGTAGTGCTGTTCGAAAATTACTTGCAATATAAATATTGCAAACCACATCAAACGATATTCTTGCATAGTGTATCTATTGGAGTGAACAGCGTATCAATCACATTTCGGTGATCAACTCCACTTACGCCACATACAAAAATTCATCGTAGATCGCCATGAAAATTATAAAAGTCACCACAAAGAATACACACAATGGTATCGATTTGGAGAAGATTGTAGCAAAAAATTCGGAACAATAAGTGATTGAATCTTCTCCACTAAAATTAAATCAACAACAACGTTCGATATGATATATGAATTTTTCCAATTCTACCCCAGTAGATGAAGAAGTTTGTACGCTTGAAGGAGTCGTATCGAAGTCACTCCACTAGTAGGTATTCGAACAATCATACAATATATATCATATGGAAATAGACAAAAGATCTTGGTTGTTGAAATAAATCAATTTTGTAATACAAAAAAAACATTACTATCACACAAAGAGCTACGTCGAATTGTTTGATACTTTTGATAAACCCATTAATGTACAAGTTCAAACACACAATAAACAACGAATACAAATGTGCTACCACATCGATTCCATCTAATTTAAAAGTAACCAATGAAATAGAATCAATAAACCTATCACATTGAACTGAATTCAAAAAGTAGGGTTGATTTGGTGTCATTGTCGATTGAATAATAACATTCGAAATAATAATGATCCAATCTATGATGTGGTATATTTTGGAATCGGCAATATTTTGGGAAGTATCTTGTTTTTGGGTAAAATCTTTTCGAAAAACATACCATTCTTGGATCCTTACAAAAAAGTTGATATAATTTATGAATATAAAACAATGTTTGTTCTATAATAATAATAATAATTCCGCTTTCACGTCAGATTTATAGTTATACAATTCGGTTTTTCAAATATCTATGAGAATTTATTATTATAACGAATTGTAGTGGAGGCTCTTTCGCCATGTATAAATTTTTATGCTCATTGAAAACGCTCTGAGTGCGATCTTAAAGTTTTATAGTAATGCTTTTCGAAATTTTATCAAAAATATACTACAAACATTATTCACTTAATGGATACCGTAAATGAATATCTTTTTAAAAGTTTAAAGTTGTTTGAAATGATTTGAATAAAAAAATTTGACATGAAAGAGTGTAGATTTTTTTCGTTATTTATAAAATATACTCTCCTGGTACAAATATGAATCGAAGAAAAGTGATGGCACTGTTGTAGAGACCAGAAAACAAAACTGTGTAATCTTGTTCGGTTTGAGAACTAGCTGTCAAAAGATTTCATGTTGAAAAATGTACAATAAAATACTATAGTTGGAACCATCCGTATCATCTACCCATTGAATCGACATTAACACTTTGTGCATACGTATTTCGTTTTTTATAAACTTTTCAAACTTGTCCATTTTTTCTCTTTTGTTTTTGTACGAGAAGTATTTCCTTCAAAAATCCAACTTGAGACAAATAGAAATCAACACCACTTACCAATTGACAGCTCCCAACATTATTCCAGAAATTAGTTTTTGTCCCACCACCGAAACAAATATGAAAAGGATCAGACTAACAAATGAATCAACATTCGAAGCATTGATCATCTAGAAATCAATTCGATAACAAAATTGTTGTCACTTGGAATGGTCTCACGTAGTTGAGAGTGTAGGGAGCTATGGTGGAGAAAGTGAGTAGAAATATTTGAATGATTGACCGTGCTATCGATCGGAAACTAATAAGAACACTTAGATGTCCTTTGTATTCGGGTTGTCGTGAACACACATAACCCTCACCACAAGAATTGTCTGAGCTATGAGGGTTACACAAATAGGGTTGGTTGTATTGGTCCAAACGAATGTCTACAGTTAAGAAATAAAATCTGGACCAACACATCAACCAATTCATCCATACCTTTGGTGTATTTTGTTACACAAGCATAATCAAAGGTTTCCGCTCCGTATATTTGGTGGAAAATTATGCCGAACGAGACGAGAAATGCCATCAAAAATGTCAACGTATAGCACAGAATAATAAAAGTTTGTGACAACGAATCCTTAATTCTTTTTATAGCTGAGTAAAAATATTAGAATATCAATTTTGAATCCATGCGTATGTATATACGTCGAAGTTGCGACACCATAGTGAGCACTTTGAGCAATGTCAACGATGGAATAACGCCGTTATCAGTCAATTTGATGGCAATCTGTTTTTGTTCCGTCAACGAAATATATCTAAATTATAATGTTTACCAAACAAAAAAATAATATTTATGAAAAAAACCCAGCGACTGTAGCGATGAAATCAATTATATTATCCAATTCTTTCACATAGCCTCCATGAGTAAATAGTCCTCGAGATATAACTTTCATCACCAAATCCAAAGTGTAGATACTATTCCTGATCTTATTAAATTGGTTCTATTTATAAACAACAATAGTGGATATATAAAAGGAAACTTAAGTTACAATATTGAGTGAATTTTTAGCACCAGAACCATCAGGAAGATGAGCAATATTTTCGGACACGTAAAACAACAACAAGTTGAGAGTGGTTATCAAATTGATAACAATATTGTAGAGATTCCAATTGACCAAAAATGTAAAAAATTCTCTCAATCCATTATTGTGGGAGAATAGGAAAAGACTTTTGCCCAAAAATGCCATCCCAGTATCAATTCCTAATTTTTTGCTTGCCGCAACAGCTTTCGATTTGAGACTGAAAGTGATCTCAAAATTTCTGGCTACTTTTTCACTTTTACTAAGATTCATCAATTGATCATCATCCTTGTAGAATGACTTCGTCATTGGACGAACTTTTTTTTTAGTTGGTCGAATTTCAGCCTGATTCGTATCATCTAGATTATGATCTACAAAGCGGACTTTTTTATAGCTTTGTTTGAATCGAAAGCCTCCATCGCCTCCAAAATTATCTCCATAATCCATTAGTAGTGTATCTCGATCGAAAACCAACTACGTAATATATACACTCAGCTCAGCTCAGCACAGCAACTGGAATCAATGCAAATCAATACACATGAGATTAGAAATAAATGAATCAACTATTCTACATTAATAATAACGCATATCGTTTCGATAGCAATGTAGAAATTATTGAATAGACGTTGGATCGTACTCTAGGTTGGTAAAGTAGCTGGTCAACTTTTGGTCCAATTTCCCACGGATTGCTTCAATAAATTCATCCGTATTCAAATACATACCATCTTCAATTCTAACACAATTCATCAATAGATTGAGCTCTTCAATCCAATCACATATACCCTTTCTTGTCGCCATGAACACATATAGACAAGTCCTTGGTGTAAATTCCCTCTTCCACACACTCAACACATGCATCTTCAAGCAATTCACAAAATCTACAACCCAAAATTGTAGGCCAATCGAAAAAATTTAAAACATTATCACTTTTTTAGATGTTTGTTATTATCCAAATGAGCTCGATGAGTGAGTCCTTTTGTCCACGCGAATATGCTTGCTATAGGGTTGGTACTAGTTTTTTCTCCCTATCCATCGTTACACATTCATCGAATACGACCACAATCAATCAAAACCTCGATATGTTTCCTGTAGTGTCTTGTGACAGTTCCATGAGCTGCTTCGGTTTCTATAGTTTTGCCATCAGGACAAATCAACACACTCGACATCATTCCCAACGAGCCAAAACCTACATCGATTTAAGAAATTACATACACCGCCAAAACCACTCCAATTATAGTTATACCTTGAGCAAGAATATCCGATTGGACATCGCCATCATAATTTTTACAAGCCCACACAAAACCACCTTCATTTTTCAGCACAAACGCCACCATATCATCAATTAATCGATGTTCATAAAATGCTCCATTGGCAACCATTTGTTCTTTGTAGTTGCTATTTTATAAATAGACAGATAGACAGTTAATGTGAAGTCGTGTGTCAGATCGATAGAATTCTAAAAGTTACTTGATGTAGATTTCTTCAAAGATTTCCTTGAATCGACCATCATACTGTTTCAGTATGGTATTTTTGGTGCTCAAATAGAGTGGGTATTTTTTCTGAAGAGCATACTGGAAACAACAATGTGCAAATTCCCTTATCGACTACAGAAAACCAAATCAAATTAGCGGGAGAAAATGAATTCTTAGTGTATAGTCTCACCGAGTCACAATTAAACATTCCCATCACAACTCCGTTCGAATCGGATCCAGTAAAATTGAATATTTCTTTTTTTATCACATTGGACGACTTGTCATCTTCAGAGTGTGGTTCGATCAAAAGTGACACCATCGCGTTGGTTACTTTCTCGTTCACTGCTCTATACTAATAGAAATCGAGTGGTTCAAATTCGTACAAACAAATATACTTGGTCTCCAAAAGCGTGTCTTCCAATTATTATCGGTTTTTGCCAGGCGGTCACCAATCGAGGAATATTTTTGCAAATGATCGGTTCACGAAAAACTGTACCTCTGAGCACATTTCGAATTGTTCCATTTGGTGATGGCCACATTTTTTTCAGTTTAAATTCTAAAGCAATCAACAACTACTACTATCATCATTGTTATGGGCTTTTAATTCAACATGTTGAAAGAAAAATCCAATGATAACACTTTAATTTTTAGCAAAAAAAGTGAACGATCGTTCGCAAAAAGCGATACCTTTTACACGATTCTCATCGGGAGTGATGGTGGCACATTTTATGCCCACATTACAAGCTCTAATAGCTTCAGCACAATCGAACGTTACAGTGTCATCGGTTTTGTCACGATTTTGTATCGCCAGATCGAAAACCAACGTTTTCAAATCCAAATATGGAAAAATAAGGGTTTGTCGAATATTTTTCCACAAAATTTGGGCCATTTCATCCCCTTCAACATCCACAATCGGATTGTTGACCATGATTTTTGGTCCCATATACTTCGACATAGTTCTAATGTGACTTTGGTGTACTATTCGAGAGTGTCAACAAAAAACAAAGCACCAAGTCTACTTGAAACAATGTTTAAATATCTCGATGAGCAGAGCAATAGATTTCGCATCAAACTAAATTGTGTTAAATCAATTATTTCACTTTTTAAATTCAGTACACAAACACGGAGTTGATGAAACCCGATCTCACACTCGCGCATTGTTGAACTCAAAATTCTGGCAAAGTTTAGTTTGTGATCGTGTCGAATTTATGAAAAACTAATTTTTAGTCGATGAAGATGCAAACGAATGGTCGTATGGGTTTTTTGGTAGGTACTTCTTCAAACAACGAAGTAAGTTAAAACTTTGTCCGCTATTTTAAGCTAAAAAAAGTCATTAATCTCATCATTCAAACAGTTGATTTGATAGTCTCTTTAGTATCACATCACATTTTTTAATATGTTTCTTAAAAACTAGCTAGATTGTTGTTTTATGCAGGCACATACAATTTAAGTCCAAAATGAAGAGGAGGAGACGACGAGGTAGCCGACCTTCTCTCAACGTAACTACTCCTAATTGATTGAGTGTAAAATGGTAGGTTTGAACTACCAGAGAATATGTGCAAAAACGACACTCAGTTTTAAATAAGAAGAAAACTACAAAAGTCCATCCAAAAACTCAACCAACCACCACTCTACTCTAATGAGTAAATTACTCTGAGTAATAGAATCGTTGGCACTCACTAATGGGTACTAGACGCAACTTGGGGGGTTTTCTTAGAAGGAAGTTTGTTTTGGGCAATCAGCTTCAGTTGAACTTGAATCGGCTCATCGACCACACATAGGAAGGTTTTGTTTTTGGCAATTTTTCTGTAGATTGTCGCTTTCAACTCTTGACATTCCCAACTGAGACCAGCTTTGTTCTCCAACAAATAGTCCACCAATTCTAAAAACAAACATACAATCAACGGCAAACTATCACCACCACTAACAACAACAACAACAACAACTCCTACTTGAACAATCTACCATGGCGGCAAAACCCCACGAATAATTCAACAACGATTCGACAAACTCCAAACCAACCAGTTGAATTTTGAAATCCACCGTCTCGAACGACGATTTGACAATGTATTTGCAACGATCTTCAACGTAACGATTGAAAAAATTGTGTTTTCTTATGACAAAATCGTGATAGTCTGGACGTAGTTCGACACCTTC
>JAODKO010008417.1:0-13317 GCA_027576895.1 Sciades mastersi | reverse complement strand
TAGTCCGTTTTATGGCATTTTTTGCTAATGTTTTAGAAGTGTGGATGTTACTTGTCTTTTTACCATCGAGAATATACAACAATTTCAGTTTTCTGACCGCCACACTCCTTGTTCACTTTTTCCAGCCACTCTCACTCAAGGTTTTTCTACATAGTTGTTAATTTCGGCCTTTAGATGGTAATGATTTGCTTTACGTATTATTCCCTTTTAAACCCTGCCGCCACCTACCTGTCGTGAATATCACTCCACACACGTAATATGTTGCTGGTTTTTGGCTCATTTGTTTAGACGATTTACAACTCATTAAACCTCGTTTGTGTTAAAGTATCTTTCTGATGCGATTGTTGATTTATTTTAGTTGCTGTTGTTACATCGTATTTCAAGAGTGTTAGTTTGTTAAAGACCAAGTTTTAAATCGTTAAAAATTCGTATTCGCAGACAATCAAGCTTTTACTGTTGTTTCTAAGAATATCCTCAGTTGCGGTTGAAGCTTTCTTTTTAAAGATAGTAGAAGTAATCATGTTGTACGATGATTTTGGGGTTTGAATTAGTTGGTGTTGGATTTGAACGTCGCTTCTACTTGCGGCAGCACAGGACATTGTTCGTTTCGATAAGATGGCTCTGAAGATATCGTGAGTATGAACGCCAAGTAGTTTTAGGTTTCGGGGTTTGTGCCGTCGATCCATCGTCATCCTTTTTTTCAAACATTTTTTTCACTATTGTGTTTTTTTGAAGGTGTTTTTCTATCGCGTGCTCCTTAAATGATAATTTATCAATATTAATTTCTCATTTATTTTTTTCTACGTTAGTGTGTAGGCGCCAGAATTATTCTCTTGACTCTATAGCTGGATGGATGACTTGTCTCCATCTAAATTCACGATGAATCAAACGAGATACATTATGACGTTATTTTATCTACACTTCTGAGTAGTCATGAATTTTCTTTGAGGTGAAATAATTCATTATTGGTATATTTGAAAGTATTTAGTATATATGTCAAAGAAAGATATTTTAGGTGTGTTAGGGTTACCATCGAAAATATATGTTTGGCGTAATTATTCTATCGATTATTAACATTTTATGGACTAAATTTGTATTTATTTATAAATCCTTATATTTTTAAATCGGCACTAAAACCCGACCCCACATAGCCAGCCACATAGGAGTCGGAAATTTATTATTCATAGAAAGCATATGGATTAATTCTATTCCGGAAAAATAACTAAAGTCTGGTATTTAGCTATTGGTTCATTGTTCACTCATTGATAGAAATTAACCTTTACTATAACCATAGTTATAATTAAGCTTATCGTAATATGAAAAAAGTCTTGTTTCACCCGATGCAGTCGAAATAAATGGCACAAACAATTATTTTAGAACAACATCGATACAAAACATTAAACGAAGCGTTTTTACAAAGCTTAGTAAAATATGTTGCTACTATTTATGAAGTCATATACTTCTATTCGTAATACATGACATAGTTTTTATTTTCCTTTTATAATTTAAAATTTTCTCAAGTTATCCATTACGTTTTCTCGTCATAATAGAATTTTAACTTTGCATACGTTTACCTTCAATAATCGATTCAATAAATTTTCAGACAGATACACAAACGCCCAAATTATAGCACTACTTTGTATAATGGAAGATTAACATGCTTAATTCTAATTCAGCCTATAAACCATATGGATATTATATCTTGTTTATATGAAAAAAAATATGTTGGCTAGATTAACCTTTTGTTTCATTGTTTTTTGTAGATTCTTTTAAGCTATTCTCAGATTTATATTTTTTATTATAGGCAATTTGACGATTTCCGATCTAGTTGTAGCTTCTTCTTCTGCAGATACTTTAACTTACAAAATCGTTAAAGCGACTGCAGTTGAAGAGTCGGATAAAATATTACTTACACTCAAAGGAAGTGCATACGAAGGAACTAAAAAATGCCGCATAAGACGATCGAATGAGGCAGCAAATGCAGTTACTCTTGAGGAAATAAATGGATGTCCAGGAAATAATCCAACCAATTCGATCGATAAGTGTGTCAGAGATTGTGCGGGAGAAGCCAATTTGTTAACTTTTGACAAACTCTCTCCTAGAACTAGATACATACACGTATACACTGGAAATGAATATACTGAAGTTAATGGTTCCACTCTAACAAAAGGAGGAAAATTGTATGGTTTTCCTAAACGTAACTAAATCTTCGTTATCAACTCATTATTATCACTTTCTTTAGCCATATTGGTTGATCCACAATTCAAAGTTTCTCCAAAGTCGGTTTATAAATTAAACTTATCTGCCAAAACCTACTCAACGGTTAAGTGTCCCATTTTCTACAAAGGAATTGAGTACAAGGAGGACAAAAAAACTTCGTTGAGAATCACATACGACCAAGGCGATGTTCCCCTTAATACTTTTATTCCGTATTTTGAAATGAGATGTGAACATTATCCTGTTTTTTATTATCACATGTCAAACGATTATTTAAAAAATAATCTTGCTGTCAATCAACCACAATATTATGTGGCGAAAAAAACTGGAAATGATAAGAAAGTTGTTATCAAGTTTACTAATTCATTCGACTCGGAGATTTGTGTTTTCAGAATCAAAGGCGGAAAAACTGCAGATAATTCACAACAATATGAATCTAAATGTGGCAATACAACAGGTGATTGTTACGCGCCATGCAAAGACATTGAACTCGATGTTTCAACAACTAATGATTTCTACAAGGTGCTACTTCAAACTAGACACCACGACTTATCGAAAATAACTGGAGAACACATTGATGGATATTTTCAAACTAAAATTGGTATCTTTAACTTTTCTTGATCTTTTCCATAGTAATATAATGTTATAGCTGTTGCCAAGAGTGACATTGACTTGTTGTCAAAGTACACAAACGAAGGTGTAACTATTGATGGAGAATTGATTAAAGGCGGGAGTCCAACCTCGAAAATAAATACATGTACCTACACATATTATACAGCCAACCAATTGAAACCATCTTCACCCTTGCCTAGAGCGATTTGTTTGCCGAAAAGTGATGAATGCACAACAGATTGTAGCAAAATCATTATATCTCGTTTTGATCCCGCCAAACCGTACATGCTAGAAGTACAGTTAGCTGAAATTACCGACCCTGCTGTTTTTAAGGAGAACATATTTTTCAGAACTAGTAAATCTACCTGAAATAAATATATTTATGTATGTATTATTAGTTGGTCGTGTTTCTGAGAACTTGGCAACTGAAGTTTCAAATATAACAGAATCCAGTTTTACAATAAAAGCCATAGGAGATGACACACCAACAAAACAAACTACAAGAATTGCATGTGAATATCACATAAGTTTGGCTGGAAAAAACATGTTTTATCCTGCAAAATGTGCTACTGGAACTCCTTGTAGAGACCTTTGTGTGGACCAAGTAACAATTGTAGATCTCGAACCGAATACTCAATATGATGTGAAAATTATCACTGACACCTATTTCGGTGCATTAATTCAACGAAATGTGATAACAAGTAAATTAATGGTTGTTTTAATTGGTGATTAATTTTTGATAGAATTGGCGACTTTGGATGTTTCTTATAAGCCTACTTTCCGGGGACTTAAATTGAATGCACGATTGTCTGGAGGCGACCCAAACTCAATATGCAAATACACAGTCAAAATATTGGTGGGAACTAATTACAAACTCATTTACGATTGTACAGAACCTGTTGACGAGTCAAACGTAGTTGAAACAGGAACAGATACTCTAAAGAGTTCTTTAAACAATGAACATGGTTCATTTAATCAACGTTTAATTGTAAGAAGTTCTAAACATGCTGAAACAACATTAAAAACATGTTCTTCCTTACCTTTATGTCATTCTATTAAGTTCAACGATTATCGAGCAGAAAATGGTTACAAAGTAACAGTTGAAGTTACTGATAAAGCATTACCAAAAGAAATCATTATATCTCCAAGTAATTAAGTTTTACTTTTTTGTGTGTGGTGTGAAAATTCATATAGATTCGCTAGTCAAAAATCCCACAGATCAAAATAAATTATTGGCGGTAAATGCAACTTGGATTGACGATGTTTTGAATGTGGAAACTAAATTACCGGGAAAGTTGAGCTCCGACCGCATAAAATGTAAATGGATAATACGTTGTAACGATTGTGACTCAAAAGCAACAGTGAAATCTTGCATGGGATCGGATGTTGATGAATGTACAGATTTCTCATCATGTAACAAATTCACAGTTAACGGTCTGCCATACACACACGAATACCATTTAACTATTTACAACTCACAAGATACAACAATATATGGAGTTATAGAGATAAAAAATAGAAACAAAATCGCAAAAAGTACATATAAAAATAACTAAGAATTTAATAAATATGACTAGATATAAAAGAAGTTAGTCCTACAGATGCCACCAAAACTATAGAAGTTAATATGAACATAAATGGGAATGTGATGAGTGTAGTAAATAGACTCCCAATTCTAATGAAATCAGATGGAACAGAAACATGTAAATGGGAATTAGTGAATGCTGGTCAAGAACCAAAAATTGTAGTAAAATCTTGTATGGAAATAACTACTGATGAATACGATAATGGATATGGATGTGAAACTTTCCCGCCTTGTTATAATTTCACAATTGATAATGTAAGAGAAGACATAGACTATCATTTAACAGTTTACAGTTCTCGTGATTCATCAATATATGGATATGCTGAAATTCGACAAGGTATATATATCTATTGTTGGATCATTTTTTAATTTTGATTTTTAGGAGCAAGAAGCGCTTCAAAGTAATATCAATATATTGTTCATTTAATATTTATATATTAATTTAGGCGTAGAATTTTAATCATGTAGATACAATTTGTTCAATCAATCGTATATTTCTAATCTATATATTTTATTTAGTGCAATTACAATGATAGTGATTGGAATCGTTGCTGGAATAGCATTTGTGGCTCTAAAACTGAGACACCCTTACGATCAAATATAATCAAATATAATCAATCATTTCTAATAACTCACGAATAATTCTGATATTATTTATCTATTACAGAACTGTTAGCATATTTGTGTTTGTGTGCGGCTCATCCCTCTCTCTCTCCAAGTCGCGTACTTGTTTACATTCTCATTATCAAATTTGAAACATATTCATTAAATACAAAGATTGAATCGAAGTACATGCTAAAGAAAGCTTAAACTATATTCTAGCTCCATATCACCTTCAAATTCTGCACGAAATAATAATGAAATAGTTTCGATCCATCATTCACACCAAAAACTGCTCCTCACAAATGTTTCCAACTTACGTACGACATATTTTAATAGAAAAATAGTCTAATTCTGTAGGGAATTTTCGGAGCTTTTGTTGAATTCCCCAACGAATTGCGAAAACTCGACCGACAGCTGACATCAACCACTATCAGTACTGGGAGGTTTCAAACTCACAGCAGGTCCAACAATTTTGCCAACATCAAAACAATAAACCGATAAATACAAATGGAAACAATAAACTGTATTTCCCAGCCAAACTTTGAACATTAAATTATTAGGATCAACAACTTATCTAAATTTTGTCTAGTTACTTTAAAAAATACGTTGAGGCATTTCAACATTTCTCTACTCGTTAGAAAGCGTAAAATAACTAAAGCTAGCTGCCATCGAAAAGAGATCTCAACCGCCACTGCGCGCACACACAATACTTAATCGTCTTTGGTTTGTTGAACGATGGTAGCTACACCAAAGGTTAGAAGCTCGATCCACGACTTGGGTTACATACACAATGAAGTGTTCAACGAGACGATAGTGTTTGATTGCAATCCGCTCCAAAAAGACATTTTTCAACCACGACAAAACGCTACAATTGACAGCGAAGAAATACGTGCAAATTTGGAGAGTTCAGGCTCGGTGTTGTTGGAGAGAAATCGTTCCGATGGTATTCCATCGGACACTCTCATCCACCACCACACACTGAGGGATAATAGACTGATGCTTTTCGAGAATAATCTAACACAAAGTTTGAGTGGTCGCGCTCCCAGTGTGACTTTTGTGTTATCGAATCAAAGTAGAACCGATGGAAATCAATTTCTCAACTTTTTCCACATCAACACACTCCACGATAATGTGTTTATGGTGTTTGGCACCAAATCGTGGTTGAATGTGGTGACCTACAAGAATTTTGGTGAAAAATCGCTGCTCAACCCACTCATCAACAGCTCAGGATTCAATTTCAAAGGTGAACGGCTATTTTTCTACCCAGGCAAACCAAATTCTGTATCTCCCACACATTGCCCCAGAATCAACGATGCCGTTTTCAACAATGAGATCATTGTCGATGTCAGGAAGTCAGATCACCATGACAACACTTTCAAAATGGTGATTCACAACGGATTCAAGGGTAAAATGGCAATCTACACGATTGGAGTGAGTAACTCGGGAGAGCTGACTCTAAACGAGTTGTCATGTGTACATCAACAGCAAGGTTTGGCTCAACGAGGTATCACCTCATTGATGCAGCTGCTCACCAAGAAACCTACTGTGGTTGCAGCCAAACAATTGGACGATTACAAAATAGTGTTGTTGTATTCGGATAAAACACTCACAGTGGAAGACTATGGTGGAGGTGCTTGTGAAGAGTACTACAAAGAACTCCTGCCCGACAATTCCGAAGTGTTCTCATTAATAAAACCCACCAACTCCAACAACCACAATCTATCCAATAGTGCCAACATTTCGTTGTCTGCCACCAACAACAGCGCTGTAGTGGCAGAAATTTCGAATCCCTTCATTAAAGTGTTCGAATGTGATGACGGTCCAAGTTATGTGTTTGTGCATCACAGTGGTGTGTTGTATGTGTATGGTTATTTGGCGTGCAGCAACGATAACGAAGGCAGTTGGTGTGTGAGTGGTACAATCGAATGCCCGTCGGTGATAAATTACATGATGGATTGTGTGGTGGTTAGCACAAACACACCATGTTTGAATACTTCGTTTAAGAAGGGCACCAAGCAACAATCATCCGAGAGATCATCATTGAATAGATCTAACGACAGCATTGGCGGCGGCGGTGGTGGTGGGTACAACGAGTACGCGTTGGTTCTCGTTGGTACCACTCAGTACGATCAAGTGTGTCACTATTGCGCCTATTTCCAGCTACGACAACGTCGATCATCGTCTCCAGTAGAGATGGTGTTTGTGAGTGGATTCAATTCGGTCGAAAACACCTCACTATCTCAAAGTGGCGATGACATCAACAGATTGTCCTCAATTTTTAACACCGTGGACGAAATCCACACCTACTACCTCTTCAAAATATTCTCCAACAGTGCGATCGCATTTGAATCCATCTTCCACACGTTGAAAAAATATGGCAAATCGTATGGTGCGATCAATTCGGTGATCAATTCCCATACACATATCCATGACGAGGATAATCGTGAAAATTATGACAACCACAAAAACGGAGGATCACTGAGTGATGACAACATCAAAAGTGTGTTGGTGGAGATAGTGGAGAATGAGATAGCGTCAAAGTATGGTGCGATCAATTGTTTCTCGACCGGAGCGTCTCGTTCGCTTGGTAGTGCATCGTTTTTGTTGAATGACGACTCGCAGAAGTGCCCACCTACCGTTATCGCACTTCAAGTGTGGCAACGTATCTACATGACGATTCTCACTGCGAACACCGAACACGCCACCCACATCTACACCATACCCAATCAGTTGTATCGCTACAACAAATTCGGCAACTACATCATCAACACTTATGATTTTTGTGGGTTGAGAGTGTTTGGATGGTTCGATAGTTTCGAGTTGTTGAGGAAAGATTCGTGCCGACGAAACAATCCCACCAATGTGATATTGAATTGCGCCAAAATTATGGATATTCCCGATGCGTACGTGGTGTTTAAAAACCTGCAATATCTCACCAACCAAATCCAAGCGTTGTACAACAATCGCACTCTTATCGCCAAAAACTACTACAACTCGTTTGGAAATCACAACCACTTCAAAAGTGTGTGTGAGTTTTTTGGACGAATCCTAACTTCCGACTCCTCAAAATTCCTCTCAAACCCCAACAACACCTCCAATATCTCGAACACTACCAACAATTCAAGCAATTTGGGTAACGATAGTAGAATCGCCGAAAAGCACAACTATCTAATGGTCGTCGATATCGATAAGGAACACATTGACGATATCTTCAGTCTGTTTGAAATGTTTGTTGAGAGTGATCACATTGCGGCCAATATCAAACATCTAATGAATCAACCGAACAACTCCAGTTTGAATAATAACTCAAATTTGAACAACAATGATTGGATCGATAACTATCCCACTGTCCATCATTCCTCGTTTAGATCGATCAACACTGGAGGTGGTGATGTAGATGCGGAGATGGACGAGTTGGGTGTGGTGGTGGATGGTGGCTATTGTATTGTGTCCAAGATATTCAATGCTCATTTGAATTACTTCTGTTGGCGCCAATTTTTGATTTCGTCCCAGTTGTTGATGGTTTACTATTGTGTGTTTGAGAGGGAGATTGAGTGCGGCGATCCAACACTCAACCACACCTCAGATCTACTCAAATACAAATCGTTGGTGCAGCGAGTGCATGTGTTGTTCACCTACTACGGCCAGTGTTTGAAATTGTGTAGTGATTGGATGTGTGCGCGTAATTTTGGTGCCAAATCAATCGCCGAATCAGTTTCTGCCAAAAACGACAAATTCAAGGAACACCTCTCCAAACGTAGTAGTGCCAGTGCGGCCAATCTGCTCTCGGCCACCGACCACAACAGTTTCAACATGCAACCGTTGAATGAGGTTTTGGTGGATTGTCATGGCAACCGACAATCGACCACCTCGAACTCCAAGGAATTACTGAGTGGTCGTTATAGTTACGAGCGAAGAGACTCATTAGATAATTATTTCGTCGTGAATCAATGGGCGGCGTCGACCACACCAATGGCGGTTATTTGCGCCAGTTGTGTTGGATGTCTGTTCCAAACGAATGTGTCATTTTCGGCCAATTATGGCAACAAAGAAGATTCTGTCCATAATCACGTTGAATGCAAGACAATAAAAAGTGTGGTTGGTGCTTTTTTTACACCACTCATCGCCGAATGGCTCTACAACAGTTGCCACTACGAGCAGAACCTCTTTCATTGTTATTCGATGATATCGTTGTGTTTCCAGATTCGATCACAATTTGAACAAGACACAAACAACAGAATGTTCCAAGGGTACATTCTCCAATTGGAATTCTATATTGCGCGTACGTTGATCAAGTTGAACGATTACACCAACGCCAAGGTTTTCTACAAGGAACTACTATCCACGTATATCCAACTGATTACAGATGGTCAAATGAGTGGCGCGGTGTCGAGGTGTGATAACGAATTTTTTTGCAATCTGCTAGATTATGTGATTGCGGATTTCACCGACACCAAACACCCTCAACCGTTGATGTTGTTGGAGTTGGTGAATGTGGGGTTGTCGTCGCCCGTATTCCACATATCCACAACCGCATTGGAATCAACCACCATAATAGACAATGCGCCCACCAACTACACCCACAATGTTGTTGGTGGTGGTGATAATTTTGAGGGGGATGATGAGTTTCGTCGTTTCAACGAGAATCCCACCTACAACAAACTTTTGAATGCCCAATTCATGTGTTACATCTGTATGGAAGAGTGGCGTAGTGCGTTGGATTGTCTTAGTCTTTTCTATTGTGATCAGCGAAAAAAACTACTACGAATTGCCACCATCTGTAACGCTATTATGATGGAGTGTGATGGTAGGTATCAGTTGGTTGATGTCAATTTCGGCGAATACCTACCGTTAGTGATCAGTGTACTTAAACAAATGGTTGCCGATGTCTCAACACACGAGTTGATTATCAGTTATGGGAGACAATCGTGCGAGTTTTGTATTGCGAACAATTTGTTTGATTTGGCGGCACATTTTTGTGTCACTGTCTACTACAAACTCTACGATGGGTGTTTGATGAAAAGTTGGGGTGTGGAAGCGAAAACCATCGAAGCTATGTCTTTCTTTGCTCACACTTTACACAATTTGGTTTGTGGTGAGTTGAATGGTACTGTTGTTGATGATGGTGGTGGGAAGGTGTGTGAGATCAACCTACCACTTTATGTGTCACACGATGAACGCACTGTTCGTGCTATGATCAACGAATTCCAACTCACACCCAAAACTGTTATCAACAGTGAAGATATTGAACAGATGGTGTTGTTTTGTGACACTTGTTGGGCGGTTGAAAACAAACTCAAAACGTTACAATTTGTACCAGGCACGTTTCCAATAATTTCCCCTGTCGAAATGGTCAAATATCTTGTCAAATACAATATGTTTGATGAAGCTTTCAATTATGCTTATGACAACCCCGATTTGCTTCAATATGTGATCAATGCTATTGCTTTGCATGAGATAAATCTCGATTATTCCGATTATGGAATTGTGCCCACTAACAACGATAGTGGTGGGGGTGATTGTTTGAGTCTCAATCATTATTGTTGTAAATGTGTTGCCGATCACAAACCGCTTCAGTTGTTGTGCAATTTGGTTAGAGTTTATCTGGCCAAAAAAGTGACAGTACCACAATGGCTTGAACTTCTCATCGCCAAAAATAACACCGGAAAACTCATCCAAACCTACCTGCTTGAGTTGAGATTGGATAAAGCTGCCGAGTGGTGTATTACGTTGTTGGAGACTGTTACTGCTCATTACGCTGAAAATCGTGATGTTGGAGCAGTGAACTCGTATTTCTATTTGGCCGAATTGACTCTCTCCCGATTGGATCATCTTGTCAAACTCACCAACGACCCCAACGATGCCATTGCGATGAATTCGGTGGTAGATCGTTTGAATGATGCCATTCGAAACTACAAAAAGTCTGTTAGTGTTGTCACTTCGGACGTGATTGCCTCCAATGTCCAATAACCACTTAGCTCATATCTCTTAGCTGATTAACCAAATGTTTTTTCCACATTTATTGTACGATTTGATTATGTATCATTATTTTTGTGTTATGTTTTATATAACTAAAGTGAGCATGGAATTTTCTCTCTACTCCAGTGACGTTAAGTCTCGAGAATTTGTTAAGCGCTTGAAAACAACTGAAATTGGCTCCAATTTCATCCATAGGAGCATAGGAGAGTGGGCAAGAAGCTTAATGGGAACAAATCCACGACTTATTGTAAAACTCTCTGTTAAGAAAATAACGATTTTTGCATAGTTTATTACTCACCGCATATTTTCTCATGTAAGTTATCGAGGTTGTGTATGTGTTTTAATCGTAATCTTTAACAAAACCATGAATAATTTAATAAAGTTTAATTGCTGGTAAAAGGCAAAAAACGAAAAGTTCACAATCCGATCATCAACGATTTTTGACGAAATTTGAAAAGTCGTGTTTGCCGTTTTGAATTTTGATGTTGTTCGGTAACAGCTCACCTATCAGCAGTGATAGAGTAGATCTTGTTGAGCATGATGAGTCACCATCTGGAATTAGGAGAGTTAAGATGTATAGGCGTCGTGATGGTTGTACTGTTGAGAAGCGTTATCACGAACTTTTCGATGAGCTCTACCAACTCAACCACAACTATTGGCTAGAATATAGAGATAAATTTGAAAAAGTATTTACTTATATTACGTATAATAGTTCGACGATGTAAATAAATGATGATGATGATGGGTGTAGGATAGAGCACATTTTATCACCAACTATCCCCACATAAAACCATCCGATGTGGATTTCTACAAATTTTACAAATCTTTTCTCGAATCTCAACAAACAAAACATCTCGATTACAACATGTATGTGGTTTTTGAGTGATTTGTCATATGATTATTTCAAACTTTTAGTCAATTTTGGAAGTTGAATGTCAAATGTGGGTTGTATGGAATTGGTTCCAACGTTATGGGTTGTGTTTATAAATTAAAATTTTTATTGAACCGATAAATGTAGATTGTGTAGATTTTTCTGATTGATTTAAGATGCTGATTTATTTTTTTCACAAACACTGGAGAAATTTGGTCGTGGTGGCGGTATTCTAAGTACGATCAACTTTGTCGTTAAAAAGTTTTTTTGATTAATGCCCACAAAAAGCTGATAAAATAAATAGTAATTTTGCGTTTTTTCACTCGAATCTCATTGGGGAATTACCAAAAATAGTTGAGGTGAGAGGTATTTTCCAATAGTATACAAGAGTATAAAGAAATAGGAGATGTTTTGGAATTTGTTTATTTTTTGCTGTTGTTTATGTCAACATTTTTTGTTATGTGATGATGTATATTGTTACTTTTGGTATAATTTTTGTTAGATGAAAGTGTAGCACATACGGGACAGTCACATAAATTTTATGGTGCAAAAAGACCAACTTATAACCCCTATTTTATTGCAAAATCAACACGCACACTCTCCATCGATGTGAGATTTGTCATCTCACATGATTTGGTAAGAAATTGTTTATTCGTTGGAATGAGTGAAAATGTGGTTTAGTTGACAAATTTAAAATTTGACAACGAATCAATCACTGATTTCATTTTAAATGCGACTGAAGTTGCTCAAAAAGTACATTTTTTATGGAAACCAAATGCTCAAGTTGTTTTTAGTCGTTTGCTTGGCACAATATTGAGTTGAGAGTGATAATATTTGATGTATGGGATGATGGAGATAAGATTGATATTTCTCACAACTACAACAAAATATTGGAATCTTTCAGTAACTTTATTTATGCGGATGGTTTAATCGCTGATGTCAATCTTCTTTTCATGTATAAAAATCATTGCTACTGGAACTGTTTTTAATGATAATGATGATGATGATGATGATGTAGTGAGAAGTGTGGTTTCAAAGGAGAATGGGGCAAATCCTACTTTGGTACTGCCTGTTCGAAAAATGCAGCTGGATTGATTAGAGTTTGTTGTTTCGATTAAGAAGAAGAAGAACAACTGTTTATTTGAATTCATCGAGTAGGTTGGCAATAGATGGGATTACGTAAACGTTGGAGTCACTATTGCTCATGAGATTGGTAGTGTTCTCGGAATGAACAACATCAATCACCATCGTCCAGACTGTAAATGTGCAGTGGCCAACAATGAATGTGTTATGAGTGAAGAGCGATTCAAATGGTATGCTAAAAAATAGATTTTGCATAAAATTTTACAATATTTTTTGGTAGGGGTAACGCATTGAATTCGCCTCCATTTCACAATTGTTCAATTGCCGAACTCCTGAATAACAATTGGCCATGTCTTAAAGAACAAAT
>JAODKO010008304.1:0-13331 GCA_027576895.1 Sciades mastersi | reverse complement strand
ACATATAATAATCAAAAATAGTTACCGTAAGTGCGAACTGGTTTAGCGTAAATAGGGGATCTTTCTTCAGAAAATATAGTGTCATTTATTTGATTCGTTTTTGCTTGTTCCATTTCGCCAATATTCCAAATTCTATAAACATATTGATAGGGGATTTTTGTTTAAGTGCAGTCTATATACTTTTCAACGTGTGTATCCTCAAAATTTGAATTATTTTGTACGGCATTAAACAGCTGATTGTGTGACGATTGTTTTATTTTCACTGTATATCCCAATTTGAGCAGTTCGTCAAAAACCTAACGCATTGTAGAGAAGAGGAAATGTAAGGGATGAGTTACATTGTAGTGGCCACTGGAAGGGGAGAGAGAAAGAGCCAACCCCACCGCCTATTACACATCAGTTTAATTTTCGACCAAAATATACATCCATATATTCCATTGATTCGAGTGTGCCATTTGCTTGTTCGTTCATTATTTCGATGTGTCCCTTTAACGAATTTCAAATGGATATCAGCATAATGATTGGTATCACTTTTGTTAACAAATAAAACACTTCCATAGGATGATATTCAGACGGATGATTTTGTCCAAATTTTTTAATTATAGACCCCTAGATTTTATTGAGATCAATTACTTTAACTGTTTTTATGTCGTTTGTATTTTCTCCACAAAATTGAAAAGAAAATTTGAATAGGGGACAGAACATTTATTACATTATTCAAATACGGACTTGAATCATACTTTAGGTTTCGAGATGGTGAAAGTCCCTTTCAGATCGTTGTAAATACATTCACTCGTGGTTTTGTGTCTAAACACCGAATTACCAAATGGAAAATACCAAACAAATCAACTTTTGATAAATTGTATTGAAGAAATCATCCGAATATTCCTCCAAAAGATTGTTTATATCCTCTATATTCGACACTTTCTTGTTTTCTAAGTGTTCGTCCATAACGCAATTTTTTCACGTCAAAATGCGACCAACGCTCGACACCACGTGAGATGTCGAATCCTAGGTACAATCCTCTCTCAATTCTGTACGCTAAATTTGAAGTTTTATTCATTTTTTTCTTGATAAAGATTAAAACTTATTCCAGAAAGAATGAATGTACATTTTTCACAATCTTTGAATCATTTAATTGACGTTAAACTGGCTCAAAAAATAATGGCACAAATTTTAAACTCCACATCAAGTAATTTGTCCCAAAGACTTTAACAATACAAAACTAACTAGCGATTTTTTATTCCTGTAAAATTTTTAAATTTTAATAAAAGAATTGTTGTTTGCGGTATTCCGTTTATTTGAGTAATCTGATTTGAAATAGGCGGCACTTTGTCTTTCATAATACCCTCAGGTTCGTTTTCAAACACAGAATCAATATCAACTGCTACCACAAAGAACTCACCAACCAATACCAATAGTCATCCTATTCGAAGATGGCGATAAAGAAATTAGCATGAAACCACATTTAAGATATGTTTTTACAAAAGTAAAGTTTCATTTTTATTTAAAAACCGAGTCTTTTAAATCATAATCGACCAATTCAAGTTTTCTATACATTTTAAGAGTAATTAACAGGGCGTTGAATCAATATCTATATAAACACTAACAAAACTAGTGCACTATTAAGTGTACATTATCTTTTTCAAAACAAATGTGTTTATTACATGAACTCACCAACTTGCCCACTCAAAAATGTAAAAATAATAATGTTTAATTTATTGAATTATATGTGTCTATAAAAGTTAGTTTCCGAGTGGTTAAAAAAGTAATCAATTAAGAGTGTTTGTGTCCCACAAAGTTGCCGTCTATTGTATTAATAGGATTCAAAAACCATAAACATTTTCACATTAAATCGACGTGAAAATGTTTATGTAAAAATCTCATTTTTTGTCGATGTGACCAACTCATGCATCAGAAAAATGCTTCAAAATTCCTATTTTTTAAATGCTACAAAATCACGACCTAAAAATTACACACAACTAATATCCACCTTTTCAAACACTCACCTAAATATTTCAATTGTTGTCAAGCGTGCGCAAAGTTAGAATTGAACGAATTTAGCGTGAACAGATCAGTTGAAAAATTTCTTCTAGCAGTAAACAATGTCACAACTACTTTGTGAAACCATTTTGGGTTGGATGACTCGATTGGTTTTGTTTCTATTCTCATATGTGTATGTATAGCCGCTATTCATAACAATGATTTTCGATCAGCAAAAAGAAATGTATCCAAAATGTTGTCGAAAAAGCCGAAAGGCTTATTTCCATTAGTACATAGTTGGTATGGGATATTTTTTGATTGGTTTTTAATTCAGGTCGCCTCAACTTATATTGACTTTGCAAGTGGTAAAATTGATCTGGAAACTTTGGAGTTGGAGCTTATGAAAGTATCTCAAAAAGTCGACGAATTGGATAACAATGGATTTGGTCTACTGAAAGATATTATTTTAAAAAATTGTATTTCTTTGTGTTTACGGTTCAATCGAGTTGTTGTTGATAGTTGATCATCCATCCACTATGGATTACAGTGTGTCGATTAAAATTTGGGGAATTCTTTCGGACCGATTTCCTACTGATCATGGTGTTTTGGAGACGTTATTTTTATTCAACGTTGATTCGTTTGATTTCAAAGGTGCCCAACAGGTAGCTTCATTCATGCCAAATTGAGATTAGTTGCACGAGTGTTTTCGATATTTGATAAGCGGCAATTTGAAGTAGATCGTTTTTGAATTGTATCTAATCGTCAAACGTTTTCTCAACACCTCCCACAATGTTGATGGTCACAACCGCCTTGCATTTCTCATAAATCATTCTATAAAATTAATACATATTGCTGGACAGATTAGAAAAGAGTTTTACAAGAAATACACCAAACCAATCCTCCATTAGTTGATAAGTTGATTCGGTGGGATTTGTGATCACATCGTATAAATGTCGGCAAAATTCTGATTAATCTATAACGCTTTTAAATACAGCAACAATCTTTTTTAAAGTGTTTGAATTACAGATTATTTGTGCGGTGTGTGTTTGGTGGCATACTTTCTATATAAATTATATTATTTAACTTATTTTACGAAATATTCACGAGTCTACTTGATGTATTCTGAATTGTTGGTTGATATGCTATCTAAGTGGCATAAAATTTGTATATGGATATTGAAACTTGTTTTATTTTTGGATGTTTAAATACAACTGTTGTATCTCTTTTAGATTGGGGGGCGGTTGAAAGAGATCAATTTCAAGAAGTATTCGTTATATGAGTTGGTTTCTGCCGTTATTCAAGTAGCAAATTGTTGCTAAAACTTGTTTATTTGTTTCGAATGAAGTACCAAGCGCATAATTCTGAAAAAACAGACCAAACATCCGCACCGTCACTCAAAGAAAAAATACACGATCTAGCTGACTCATTCATCAAAAAAGGAATGAAAGATCCAACTCATACTTTGAAAATAGGAGGTAAATCCTTTGAATAATACGATCGCGCTTATTAGAGATGTTAAACTACAATCTTAAAGCTAATTTTTGATACAAAATCAATTGTCGTCCATTATTGTTCACAATAAACTTTGTGGTTTGATTCTTTAGTTTTTGAAAAATTCATATTTTATGAAATAGAACTGTATTTGAATAATAACATTTCGTGATAGAACTCCAATTTTTGCATATGGTTTGTTTAAAATTTGATCTCAAAGAACATTTGGATCCGATACTAGCGTCAATCAAAAAATATGATATTAACGGTTATTTGTATCGTGACTGCAAACTGAAACAACTCAAATTTGAAGCAACATACAAAGACCACAAAGACGTTTTCCAACAGTCGTTACTCTTAGTTTACAAATGGTATGAATTTGAATGATCGTCTAGGAGTTGTTTGAATTGTTACATTATAGGTTTAACGATTTAAAATGTTACAAGTTGTTGATTAAACTTTTTTCTGAATACTGCAAAGATGAAGCCTACTTTTTGTAAAACAAAACAAATTTCTGATTTCGTTTATTGGGATTGCAATTGATAGGGAATTCAAGAAAAAATTGGATATCCTTTTGGCGACTCTAACCAAAAAATACCCAATAACCATGCAAAATAGAGCCATTTACCTATTCAAAATGCAATTCAACGATGCTCTACTTAACAACAAATACACACAAATTCTGAAAAGTGAAGAAATAGAAACCGCTAACAACGAGCTTGAAAAAACATTTGTTCACATTTTTGATTTTATGAAACATCTTCAACCATTAGCTTGTACAAATGATATTCTGTATTATCTCAGAAAATATCCTTCATTTGGAAAACATGTAAATCTATTAGTGTAATCAACTTTGTTAATTTTTGATGATTTTTCAGTTGAATTTACAAACAACTGAACCAACACAAAATGAAAAGACGACTATAGCATATATGTCGTATCGGGCTGGCTTGGATGAGAGAACGCCTGAAATGGTATTTTCAGCCGCTACAGATTGTCCCAATGCACAACTTGCATTGTTCTATCTTAAACTGACCAAAAGTGAAAACATGTCCAACAATTTGTTAGATACACTCGCTTTTTGGTTTCACAATTTGAAACCAAATTTCGATGACAAACGATTCAAGTTGTCAGCTTGTATGTTGTTGTTCTACGTGGGTAATTAGAATTTTTGGAGAAAATATCTGATTCCTATTACACATTACTAATTCTAGGTTGGATAAAACCCAACTACGAATTGCTTGAACAATGCAACATTAAGCATCATCTCAAACACACCATTCTTTACGGTGTAGTCAAAAGTTTTGTTCAAAATGGAGATAGGGCATGCATTGATCTGCTCCAAAAATCGTTCCACAATGAGTTGACATTCCTAAATACCGACGTATGATATCGATATCTCAATAATTTTAATAATACCCTTAACATAGATGGAGATTTCAGTGAGACAATCTCTTACGGCCTCAAATTTTAATGCTGTATTTTATGGATATGTAACAAAGTTTAACGGAAAATTTAGTTGTTGGATTTGATTGATCTTGTTTCAAAGATTCGCAAATGTTACGTCTATCAATACCTACTGGTTGAATCCACTTTTCAGACTATGCTTGAGTTGGATAATTCTCTCGATTTTGAGGATATGTTTGAAAGTGATGAATGATTATCTATAAAAATCTAATCACAACTTGTGAGATCCTAACATTTTTTTAGGATGTTATGGATTGGTTTTTGATACTCTTTATGACAATCGTGATTTTTCCTTGTTTTCAGAGTTTAGAAAATTGTAAAAAATTATTTCACTATTCATTTTTTTGATCGTTAAACATATTGACAGCGAAATCACTCAATCGGTCGTCGATGAAACTATGGAAGAAGATGTACGTTTGGTGATTTGTTGTTGAATCTCTAATAGTTGAATGTTTTAGTTTGTTTGGATGAAATTTCGGATTGGTCTTATGAGTTTTATCTATGGTTTGAAAAAACGAAAGGAGGCTGGTGATGTTAACGATATGCTAACATTTGTGTTGAAATCAGGACTCAACCATCTAGCAACAATTGATTGTCTCACCAAATGCCCAAATGATTATCAACAAGTAATTTTCATATATGAAAATTGTTCCTATTTGACAGATACTATGCCAAAAAACTAAACATTTAATCGTTTAGAAAATGAATATATCCATAGGATCAAGAAGGCAAGCAGAAATTTTGGATGAGATCAAGTGTGTTCAATTTTTAAAACAAATAATATTTGAATGTGCCTCGGAACGATTTGGTAATTGGATGGCAACAGATGGATAGAGTTTAGTTGATTTTTGTTGTAGGTGAAGCACCACCCTCTTGTGAAACTCATTACACAATCGATAATATAACAGGTTTATTTGTGAGCCGAATCAATAATAATGAGTTTTCTTTTAGAAAATGTTAATGATGCCTTATCGAAATACAATGAAAAGTTTCTAGCTCAGAATTGTGTGCTTAGTCTGAATAGTCTTTCGGTTTTGGCTGTTGTTGTGTCGAGTGTAAATGTTTCATTTAAAATGATCAATGTGATGTGTTTTGTAGATTTTGAAGTATTGTAGTTTGCTTTACGAGTACATGTCTGATTCAACCTCATCAATCGAATTGGTAATTTGGTGTGTATGTGTGTTTGAGGAGATATGATGGATGGATGCAGGATATGTGTATCAAATTGAAATCGATTCTAATGCAACTTTCTTCACTCTACCAAACATCTCTACAGAGAATAATTGCTGGTATTGACAAAGCTATCGTGAAAACTAGTGAACAAGTTGTGCCTTCTTCATGCGAAGTAAACTGGATGAGAATACAACTGTTGTAACTAACAAATCACATTTTTTCTATAGGAGAGTGTTTCAGATTGCTACTATAACACTTTCATCCGCATACTAGAGGATTTCAAAGAAAAAGTTGTTGGATGGTCCAATACTTTTACCGATTTATACTCCAACCAGTAGTAGTAGTAGAGTAGTAGTAGTGGTGGTACGTGGAATATAGTGGTACATGGTTGGAATCTTCACATGGACACATTCGCAAATATTTTAACCTATCGATTAATTTTAAACTTGCAACGCTTTCTATACGTAACTTTGGAAAGCTTTGAGAGTTTTCTTTGCAATAATCGAATCTCATTTTGTGGAATCCACAAGTACCATTACATACAAGACAGTTTCGTTAGAAAAACCACGGAGAATCTAGGAACATCAACAAGGAATATTATTTTAACAAAAAAGTTTAAACTAAATCCAGATATTGTTTGGCATATTTGAATAATAGATTTAAATTTGTTTTCTGAATTATTTAACATTCTCTCAAACGATTACTGACCTGCCACATGTGGACTTAGAGTGGGTGTTGATTGACAATTTTTCACTACTAACTTGCTCCAACGAAACAATGTATGCAACTGCTCCATCACAGAATTAGAATCGTTATACACGAGGTCAGTGTTAGTTACACAGAATAACTGTGTATCGAATAATGTGTAGGCGTCAGTACACACAATAAACATTGAGCACAATTTCCAACTTCAAAGTGTAACTATCAACATACTAAATCAGTTAAAAAACAACAATCCATAAAATGAAACATAAAAAGTTATATACAGGTGGATAATACAAAAAGTTCAAAATAATTGGCCGCGTGCGTGTATCTAAAGTTATAATTAGAGGATTATTCCAAGGATAACGAACCTAATGCTAATTCCATCAATTTGTCTAATTCTGATCCATTGGACAATTCAACTTACTTCCAAAATTAAATAATCGATATTCGATATCTGGTAAATGTATTTAACGCAACAGTGAAATTGATATAATCCTCAAAGTTGATTTGCGGTTGTTGTCGGTATTTGTGGATCATCTTGTGAGTGTAACCCTTGAGACGTATTGTAAGCGGTACTGGTGCTGCCACAGTTGATTAAAAGTTATGAGTTCCTGTCTAATCAACTTGAAATTTTTGTTGTTGTTGTTTGTTTTTTATGATGCAGTTGCATCTGTTCCATCGTCGTCGATGTACAACGATAAGAAAGCTTTTAGAAAAGAAAGTATTCTTCTCTATGAACGATACAGAAAAAACAAAGATCCTTGTTACACCAGAGCTATGCAAATGTTGGAAGCCAAATGTTCCAACATGAATCCACCAACCAAAATAATGATTGCAGCCTATTTGATGAATTGTCAATATGTTAGTGCTGGTAGAAAAACACATTGGTTCAACGAGAGTTGCTTTTACAGCGATGAATGTCTCAAAAAAGTAGATGGTTATTTCAAACATCTCGGTTCAGACGATTACAACATTGAAATGATTGCACTCTACTTTACACATGTTGATATTATTTGTTATTACATGAATCGGGTAGATTGGAACAAAAGATATTACGCACAACTCGAACAAGTGAGTGTGTTATCGGAAGAAATTTGGAATCAATTAGAAAAAGTTAAAAAACAAAATTATGATCTACTAACCAAACAAAACAACTCCATCAATATAATTCGTGCTCTCTCACATGTCACTGTTAGTTCGTATGATTACATAAAAAATGCGAGCAACCAATTTGTGACCACTTTGTCGAATGTGAACAATTCCGTGCAATACACAAAAAATCTCCTATTGGAATCATTGGGTGCTGTGGTTGATGTGTTCTATCGGTTGGAGCAGATGATTAGAGATGCATTTTGGAATTTGCACAAGTTTGGTGGAATTGTGTTTTTCGCCGTTCTCTCCTTATACATAATATTTCTAACCGACTACACAAACACCATCTATACTCGAAGCAAGTTGATGATATGTTCGTGGTTGTTGTTTGTGGTGGATGCGGCGGTGGTATTTTTTGTGATAAACCACCAACCGTTGAAACACCTCAACCACTACATTATTGTTGTTAGAGGACTTAGTGTGGTTGTGGTCAATATGATGTGGGTTTTGTACTCCTACTACATTCGTAGATGGTTTCCATCGATTGCAACCAATGGCAACCATGTGGATGCGAGTTATCTAGTTGATGGATCGTATCGAGCACACGACAAAGATAGTTATTTGAAAAAGTTGTCGCATGTGGTTCGAGATATAAGAAAAGCTCAGAAAAAAACGTTGTCCATTCTCAATGACAGCAGAGAGAGTGGCAATCAACTTGTGGATTCGTCGTTCTCTGATTCATTCTCGCTTTCTCTGTCCGATAACGATGTAAGTAATGAGAGATTTGTTACTGGGATGGAACAACTTCCTAAACCAGTGTCGTCTGTGTTGTCAGATGGACAAGCTGGTGGTAGTTTGTTGTCGACGTCGGCCAAATATTTCCACAATGTTGTCGATTCTATAAATTTGGTATCACCAGCTAGACGTTTGTTTGGATCGTTGCGTCCCAGTTTCGCCACATCGACGGTCATTCGAGAGTCTAACAACAAGAAACCTCTCAGCCCTCAAATTTTGAAGCGTTCAGTTGCCAACACGAGCGGGTCTGTGGAGGGAACTTTTAACATGAGTTCGCCGTTTGCTTTTAAAGTCCCCCTCAAGAGTGTCCTTCTCGAAGATGCCAATGGTGAAGTTGTTACAAATGCTAATCTAATGACCAGCACTGCCGCTTCGTTCTACGGCAACAAAGCTGTTCCTCCACCCACAAGACCTCAGTCATCCCACGAGGAGGAGGAGATTGCCACCTTGTCAACCAAAAGTGGGTTGAAACGAAAAAATTCTGGTAGAAGAACTACTCGCAAAGGTTCCACAAATGGACATAGCACAGATAACGATGTAGCCACTGAAGAAAGTAGTGAAGTCACCAAGAAAAGACGTGGAAGACCTGCCAAAAGAATCTCTTCAATCGACTACAACGCCGATAGTGATGTTGCTACCGAAGAAAGCAGTGAAGCTGCCAAAAAGAAACGCGGAAGAAAACAATCCACTACAACCGCCACCAAAAAACCAAAATCAAAAATTCCCATAGCTGCGGCTAATACAAGGAAAACACGAATGAATGTACTATGAAATGTGATATTTTGTTGATGATTGTTTTTTTATTGTTGTAGACTGGTGGTAGAAAACTTAGTAACCCAACAAAAGGATCCTCTGCGGACGATTGATATCATTTGTGTTATTAACTACTCAACTAATATTGTGAATACTTTTCAATTTTGTATTATTGATATAGAGTTTATTTTATGGTTGTATGCTCACTCTAATTTTTTATTAAATCTATCTCTACGTGTTGTGCTAGTCTTTTGATGTTTGCATAATAAGTTGATAGAACAGTGATTTCGGCAATTTTTAGGTGGTTTATTTCTCAAAAGAAAGCATTTATCGCGAGGAAATTACGTTTGTAATGATTGAGAAGGCGGAAACGAAGAGGTTTCTAGGACGATAATGTTTCCGTTGAATCATTTAGTTGTTAGGAAATCAATCAGAGCGTGAATATCTGCTTTGTCTGGATGTGATCGTTCCGCTTTGTTGCGGACAATTTCTGTCAAAGTATTAGTTGGGTATTATTGTTTCAGTGGCCGACTCTTTGTTGGATTTCATTATAATGTTTACCTGGTGAAACAAAGGATTCCAAGCAGCATCTATTTGAGTCATGTTAGCATATCAAATGTATAGATCACGAATGAAACTCATTCTTAGTTGGATACTTTTCATTAGAGTGTATTTGTTTCAAGATTTGGCCTACCATAGTGATTCGATAGAAAATTACAGTGAACATTTGGTGGGAAGTGGATCAGATTGTTGGGCGTTGGTTGATGCCTCCCTTGTGAACGATTGTGAGGAGTTGAGTGATTATGGAAAGGCATTTTTAGCGCTTCAAATGACCAAATGCTTTTTGCTAGATTTTGGGCGAGAGATACACTTTGGATGTGACGAAGGTATTGAGGAAGATGCTGATGTTTCAAGTGCTGTTGCCCTCAGAAAATGTACTTCCGACATGGACAATTCAACTTTCAAAATATATTCACAATTTTCAACACACGTCGCATCGTTTTGCATGGGTCAGAAAGAGTTGTTAATGCGTCAAAAATGGGAAAGTATCGCCAACAACTTGGCTCGAGTTAGTTCCATGTCATCGTCTATTCTTGGAGAATCTATCGAAATCCAAGATGAAATAATTTCTCTTCAAAAGAAAACCATTCAACAACAGTACCAAACTATAGATGAGGTGATGTCGTTGGAAAGTATCATAAAAAATTACTCGATTGATGTGAGAGATTCCTACAATTTCATCGGTGACTATTTGATTGACTTCAAAGTGCTGGTAGACAAAACTTTAAAAAAGGCCATCACTTCATTACAACCACTGGTTGACATGGTATTTTGTTGATTAAATCCTAATGAGGTTGTAGTAAATTTTAGTTGCAAAGTTTATTTGGAGAACTATTACGATTCGACACCATTTATTTTTATGTATCGGTGTTTATTGCTTCGTTATTTTTGACGTCCAACCACGACACCCATCCTGCAAGAAATTCTCTACTCGCACTTTTGATAGGTACGATATGTGGTGAAATAATCATTCTCAGATTTACATGGCCAATACTTGTTACAAATGTAAGTGACATAAATCTTTTTGTTGGCATGTAAAATTTTTTAGTCGATCCCACTTGGCTACGACAGACAACTTGTTGTAATGGTTCTTAGATTGTGCTACATTGTGGTTTTGTTTGGTTATTGCTACTTTGCACTTTGTAGCTATTGGCACGAATGGGTTTCAGTGTGCACCACCATGCAAAACACTAATCTCACTCTATTGAAAATTCACGAAAACAACAAATTTCTATTGGGTTGTTCCAGTTTTATGAGATCACTCTACGAAGAAGTGAATCACCATTTCGGTAGGCGAACCAAAAAGAAAGCTCTTCCACCACGAAGTTCAACCTTGATTAGACGCAATCGTGGCGGACCAGCTTTAAAATTTGAACCCAACGTATCTGAGATAAAACATTTGACCAACGATGATTTCTAATCAACTATTTAATACATAAAATTTGTTCATATTTGGTCATTATTGTGTTATTGCCTCAAATCTTGATTATTTTATTTCACATTTGTTAAAAAAAAGTGGAGTTGTGTAAGTGGAATAGTGTATGAAAGAGTTCCAATATTGAAAAACAGTTATCGAAGACTATAAAACATATTTCCCTTCACATAATCGTATAGTAGGTTTCCTACTACATTAATTTTAGAGAATTTACTTTTGAATCAACGCGCACTAGTGAATATCAAAAATCTATGCAAATTTCCAACAATAATTCCTCTGCCTTTGTAAGTTAATTTGAGGATACTCATTGCAACAAATAAGCATAAAGAAATCACCGCAGTTGGTAATCCACAAAATGTTTAAAAATATATTCAATGAGGCGAAAATAGAAATGGACTGAGCCATTTTTACGGTGACATCAGTCGTTTACAGTGGAAACTTAAGAATATGTCTAAATTGGAAAAAAATTACAAATTTCACATGCACATAACAATGACATACTCTCATATAAAAACAACATAAATCGGCGATTCAGATTTACAAACAACGGTCAATTATTCCACATTGAAACCTGGATCTGGAGGAGGTGGAGCACCATTGTGATTGTTGTCTCCATCAGGCCCCCGAGGAAAAGAACCCTATCAACAAACCAAACATAGTAAGTACCAAACATCACAAGTAGGCGTTCCGGTTTTGCATACCTTTTTATCATTTTCTTCGACTGATTTACGTTGACTATTCATCCTAAAAACAAATTAATTACATAAATATTTTAAAAAATCAACCTACAATAGCATATAAAACATAAGCAGCAATCCAAGCACACCTATCACGATAACTCCTGTACCTTCGGAACCACTTGCTATATGAAAAGTTACCAACTATCAAAATAACACAAAAAACGATACATTCTTGAGATGCTGCTGAGTTTCCAGTTCTCAGCTAGAAAATATTTAAAATTTTTATTACAAACTCGTTCAATTACAATAGTTAGTAGACGCTTCATTAGTGCCTTTCTACCATACACATATTCACAGACATCATCACCGTCACCCGACATTACAATTTATATATTTTTAATCAACAACGATAGGAGTCGTCTACGATGAAAACAACTTCGAATTATCTTAATCGTTGATAATATTACTTGGATTAAATGGATCAATCGTCGAGTTAACTCGTCGGAAATGAACGATTTGATTGCACTGGATACAGTTGCTCAGGGTGACGTGTCATTTATCGCAAAATGTTGTCGACCAAGTTGAACTCAACCAAAACCGATAACTTATAGCAAATTTTATTTGTCAAGACAACAGATTATCACTTGGATTACAGCTTTAGTTGATGCCTTTAAGTTTTCCCCCCTTTAATTCATTTAACCCCTTTCTCAATGTGCTAATATATGTATAGTAATTGAGTTCTATTCAAGAATGCTATACAAATGGTTTATCATTCGCTCTCTTCTACAATAGAAATGATATTTGAATTTATTCTCGGAAGTTAACGATAAGCGGTTAAACTGCAATTGTTGCACTGGTACTTATCGCCTTAGATACAATGATTGAATTTATATTGATGTAACAATGTAATCAAACTTGTTGCTAGATTACCACTACAATTGATTGAACAGAATTCAAAACAAAGGTAAACCAGTTGGCAAATCAAATCAAAAACGAAGTTGATACATTGGGCGAAATCATTCACAGTCGGAATCCAATAAATTAAACGATTTAGATTAAATTTTAATTGTTAAGAAAACAATCTTTGCATCATTTTATTTATATTGAAATGATTCGTGACCATTTTCAATTTGAATACAATAAACAAACATTATAACAACAAAAGATCTATTTATTTAATTTCTATAAGTTCGGGG
>JAODKO010008136.1:0-13348 GCA_027576895.1 Sciades mastersi | reverse complement strand
ACCCAACGTACCCGAAAGTACTATTGTGTCACCTTCACTCAAAACCCCATTGATCAATATGGCATCCACCACCATACCCAATCCAACCACCGATTTCACTTCCATCACAATCAACTGATTCAACGATTCGTTTCGAGTGAGTCGTTTACGTAGGTGGGATTGCGAGTAGTTGCACAGAGTGGCAATCAGATCCGAGATACCATCACCCGAATGGGCACTTGTAGGCACAACCGGTATCACATTGCGATAGTCGTCAATCTCGTTGAACAATCCTATGTTGACACCTTGGGCGGCGAATTGTGCCACCGCCTGGTTGTAACGTTCTCGGAATTCGCTGATGGTGTGGGATTGTTGTTGTTGCAACGCTTCACCCACCGATAGGTTGCTGTGACTCTCCCAATTGTACAATCGATCCACTTTGTTGAGTGCAATCACAAACGGTGCCTTTTTCTCCATCAACAACTTGAACGATTCCAGTGTTTGTTGTTCGATCCCGTGCATAATATCCACCACCAAAATGGCGATATCACACAGTGAGCTACCTCTTGAACGCAAATTTCCGAACGACTCGTGACCTGGCGTATCAATAATAAGAAATCCTGGAATGAGAAATCGAAAATCTTTCATGTATGGAAGTTTTTCAAGATTCTCTGCGATGTGTTGTTTGTTCACATTGGTGACACCGATCTGTTGGGTGATTCCACCAGCTTCACCTGCTTGCACGTTGGTGAGACGAAGTTTGTCCAAAATTTTGGTTTTCCCCGTGTCCACATGACCCAGCACACACACCACTGGTGATCTCAATTTCTTCTTTTTCATCACTTCACTTTTACACTTTTCGGTGTCCAACTTGTTGTTGGTTTCATTCCCTGTGTTGGTGGTATTGGTTGAAGAGAGATTGTTTTGTTCGTCGAGATCGGCGTTGAGTGCTGCTTCCCAATCGTCGGGAACATTCTCGCTGTCGGTTCTGGAACGTGAGAGCGCATCGTCAGGTGTTAGAGTGGCGAGTTTGGTGGTTTCGTTATTATTTGTTGAGTTGAGATCGTCAGTGTCGGCCGCCACCACCACCACTCCGTTGACACTATCTGAAGGTGGATCGTTTTTGGATTGTTTACGATTTTTCTTTTTCATTTTGCCATACACAACCGGTTTTTTCTCCGCGGAATCAGAAGTTTTCTGAGGAATCTCCACACCTTGACTTCGCAACGCTTCCATCATCAAACCAAAACGAGCGTGGTTTTCTTTTTGTAGCTTTGTCACCGGTTTGCCTTCCTCTTTCAACCGTTGTAGGCGTTCTTTTTTCTCCTGTTTTCTTTTCTCTTTCAACTCCAACTCACGCCTCGCCTCTTCGGCTTCTCGAGCTTCCGCTTCTTCAAGTGCTTTTTTGATCGCTTCCTCCTCTTGTTTCTTTCGTTCTTCCTCTTGACGTTGTCGTTCCAGCTGTTCCTTCATACGAGCGAGAAGAGCGTTGTTTTTCTTTTTTGGTGCAGCTGCCGCTGTCGTTTTGGCATCGGCTGGTTGCTTTTTTTTCTTTTTTCCAGTTGCGTTTGTAGCGTTTTCGCTGCTTTCAGTTTTTGCATTATTTTCTTCATCTAAAACTTGCGCGCTGTCTTCACCGTTTTTTTCGTTTTTCTCGTCATTCTCATTGTTTTCTGTTGTCGCACCTGCTTTCTTCTTTTTGTTTCGCTTTTTTTTGCTTGCACTAGGCACACTTTCCGCGTTTGCTGCTGAGTCTGGCGTCGGTTCGATCGGTTTTTCCTTCTTAATCACTGGTTGCGCCATTATTTCCGCCCAGTCATCATCCTCGTCGGCTGCCCCCACTTTATCTTTTTTCTTTTTCGCCCTGGATTTCTTAGAGGTGGTTTCTTTTTTTGGATCAACTTCTGAATGCATCGCTCTTTCACTTCCGACTAATTACGAGTCGTTTTTTGTCGGGTGATGATAAAAAATCAAATTTTTACAGCTTTACCATCATTATCTTTTTGCAATTCGTTTCTCAAAATCTACTATATGTTTACTCACTTTATTACACTTTAAAAATTACTGAATTTTTTACTCGTTTATCAGTTTTTACGCGGTTTTTAACACTTTTCAAATAAACGTTTTTGTGGTCTAAAAAATGCGTAATTTTAGAAAATTAATTATAATTAAATAGAACATAGATTAGTTGGAGAATTTTAAGTAATTTCACAAATTTTAAGGGGAAAATCTCACGTTTTACGATCGGTGTCGAATTTGGTCGAACAGTGTGAGAGAAATAAACCTTGAGAATGTTGTCTAAAGACGATATTCACAAGTCGATACGGGATATTCTAACGGATCCACTCAAACTTAACAACTTGGTGGACTTGATGGAGTTGTATGAAAACGATACGTTGATAAACGCACCCAACTACGGTGAAATACTTGAATATTTGTCTTGTGGTTTAAACCTCATATTCAGCAAGTATGTGCCAATATATTTACGCGATAACAGTCAAAAATCTGCCAATTTGAAGAAATGGTTACAACAACTTTACAACGATTATCTCGCACGATTAATCCATTTCATTAAAACACGATCGGAAGACCATTTCATAGCCTCATACATGAATCTTGTAGCGACTGAAATAGCCATCAATAGAAATATTGATGATGGCTCGAATTTAATGTTGAAATTTGTACGAAATTACATAAAAAATGCGGACCAATCGTCTTTTTTTCAAACCGAATACCTCCAACACAAAGACATTCAATGGTTGGTGATGAAATGTATTGGATCGTTGTACAAGTCGGAAGCTCTTACAGACAACAATTGCTTCATTCACACAAACACACTAGCACTATTGAAACAATGCTCTAGTTTGGTGTGTGGCACCGATTTCACTTGGTATTTCTTCGACGATTCCAATATTCAATTGAAAAACACTCGAAAAATATTCTCACTAGCGTGGATAAGATTTCTGCAGGTTGAACTCGATTTCAACTCGCTTATCTCAGTGTACGATCGACTTCACATTGATGTGCTTCCACACATTCAATATCCAAAAATGTTGGCCGATTTCCTACTCGATTCCATTGATCGTGGTGGTGTTATTGGATTGTTGTGTCTAACTAGTTTGGTTGTGTTGATGACAACCCACAATTTGGAGTGTGAGTTGTTCTACAAAAAGATATACAAACTACTTCCGGTTGCGTTGTGTTTTGATGATGTTGTACATTGTGGTGGTGGTGGTGTTGGAGAGTATTCGGCCCAACTGAAACAGTGGTGGTACGATGAGAGTGATGTGAGAAGAGAGGAAAGTGGAAAAATCACATTTTGGAACACGCTCCATCTGCTACTCTCTTCAACTCATCTACCTGCTTATATGGCAGCCGCATTCTGCAAACGATTGGCTCGTTTCGCCCTCACCACTCAATCCACGAGTGACTCAATTTTGTGTCTGATCACCATCGGCAAAATTCTCTCACTTCATGAAGGTATTCGTTTCCTTATGTCACGAAAATTTAGTAACAACGGATCCATTTCGAGTGATCCATTCGATTTCACCTGTCAAAATATTGACAACACTGGTGCCATGGAGAGTTGTTTGTGGGAATTGGTCTCACTACAAAACCACTATTGTTCAGAGATAGTCGAAACAGTGGACTCTCTTATCGAAGACAGTGATCAAGCGTGGAAATGGCGTCGTGTTCACTTCAAAGTGCCTCAATCGTTGTCTGTTATTGAGCATGGTGGAATGGTCAAGTTGGTCATTTCACAGAGTAACCAACAACATCCAAATTCTGCATCGATTCCTGTCAACAACGAGCTCCCCACTAAAATTCGATGATTCGCTTCTATGTTTTAGTTAAAAATCATTTCAACTATGTAGAATTTTTTGTTGTGTGCGCAATAAATTTTTTTAGAAAAAGGCGGGAAGTTTATTTCTGTTATGCATGCGCTACGATTAAAACTCAGGATAACAAGAAAATCTAATCTATGTTCAATTCACAAAAAAGCCTATACTTATCTATAGAGGTGGGGTCCTTGAAAGAGCTCGTGATGGTGGCTCCAATCGATACGAACCTGCACACATTGAAAAACAATTCATGCATAATATTCCCATCATCAGAAAATTGCGTCTACAGTTTGGGGATTATTTTTGAAAAAAAACCACAAAAACCACTTTTATATACGAATTTCTTAAGTGATTCAAGTAGAACAATTTTTTCACACCAAATGTGAACCTTGATTTGGTGCTACTCAAACTACCGTCCACATGGACACCATATTCGATGTTGTCACTCGGCTAAATTTAGTCTTTATTAACAAGTAGGGAATATCGAAAAAACTCACTTTTTTCACACAACTCAAATCGAAATAATCTCCATTACAACTAAATTTACAGATTGTCAAAAAACAAACGCACACACAATCGACGGTTGTACATGTTGGTGGTGAGCACAAATTTCTCATCCAAAGTGGCCAATCTCGCGCCTACAAAAACTCGATTTTTACCTACAGTTTTTTTGAAAGCCCCTCCATAGTTGATCACTAGTTTCTCAGTTGGTATGAGCAGTGGTTTCCCAGAAACACTCAAATCAAAGCTGTTGTCCATCAACTGGCGATGATACAGAAAATGTTTGGTGTGTAAACTACAAAATAGGTTTGGGTTCTACATTTTTAATTTTATATAAAAATAAAAAGAAAGCCGAGCACAAACTACTTGATACAAATAGGTGAAATCAAAAACTCGCGATCCATTGACAAAATTTCCAACAAAATTGATTTGGGTGACCAACCAATTCTTCTCCAAACACCCACCACAACTCATCACTCCATTGGTTTGAATTTTTTTGAACACTCGAATATCACAGTTTCGTACTTTGTGTTGGGTCTCAATAGACACCGATTGTATTGGTTTGTTTTCCAGATAGTCGACGCTTCGATTCAAATTCAACTGGCTCACCACTCCAACTTTCTACATCACATCAACCATTTTTTTATTCCATTCTCAAACTGTTATTTACCCCCAATTTTGATCTCACATTCATCTCGCAGCGTGAACGTTCGGTGCTCACATCGGTTCGAATAAACACCGCGTTAGCCACCGCCTTAAACCAGTCATAATGCAAGTTGTAGCCCGCTCTTTTCGAGTACAGCTCACTCATGACGAGATCAAAATTATGCCATGCGTGCGCAATATTTTTTAAATAGTCTCTTCAACACGAGGAATCTTTCTACCATAATTTCACATATCTCACCAAACTTTATAGTCAATTCGATTGTAGATATTCAATCATTTACGATTTTAAATTAAAAAATGGCGGGAATTTTATAATTACCGTATTTATTCTAGGTTTAAATTGAAAATATATAAGATAACTAATCTTTTCTATACAACTTTTTCTAATTTTAATTGTAATTTCTTATTACCTAGGCATAGATCTTATTAAAATATTAGTTTTTTGTTTCTCGAGCAGAATTAATCACTTGTCGCTATTTTGATAATTTTGGAAAAATAATATTTCCACCTGAATATTTCAGAAATAATTGAGTTATTATTTTGGAAAATATTTAATTTAAGTTAGGTTAATTATGAGTATTTTATAGAAATAACGGATTCAAACTTACTGTGTGTGTAGGTTGGATTCTGGCCACTCTCACACGCCAATCAATCACAATCATGAAAGGTCGCTTCGATATTGTCGTAAAATATGGCCTTTTTGTGGTCTTCAATTGGGTCCATTTCTCGATCGAATCCACTTCTACTACCACTCCATCGTTGCCTAAAGTTTTTGTAAAATTAATAATGATTTTTAGTAATAAAATTGATACACAAAAATTTCGTATGTCAGTCTGGCTTGTCGTTGTTGGTCAAAGATGCTAGACTATTGACAATTTCGTACACTTTTCAAAAAGATGTTTCCGACGGCAACCATCTTAGGAATTTTGTGTATGGTAAAGAATGTTTGAGTAGGTTGCATTACAATATCTCTATGAAACCGTTGTGATGTGTATATATATATGTATATATGTATGTATATATGTTAGTCCCTGATTCGGCTAACAGCCAATCGTTCATTACAAGTGTACAGTTGTGTTTGTTTGACGTGATCACCAAGTTGGGCGAGAGATACTTTTCGCCCGCGCATCAACCACTAGTTCAACTGCCTATTAGTACACCACAGCAATATTCATCGTGAGTTTGTGTTGTGGTGGAGGTTGTTGTAGCTTTGTTGGTTGTAGGGATAGTTTGTGGAGCCAACTGTGGGCACACACTCTACTGACAAAGTCGTATTGGCTTGGAAAAGACCGACAACCCATCAATCAAGTTTCCAAGGTTATCCGTCCTAAAGAAGAAAGCCTCATCTACTATTTGTCCATAAATTATGAAAATCTAATCGAAGTAAACCAACTGATTGTAGAACAAATGATATAAAGTTCGAGAATGTGACTATTAGATGTTTTTTGTTTAAGGGTGTACGTTCCCCACCACCTATGATCTATATCCATAGTTATGGTGTGAAATTCGCAATGGCTTTAAAAGACAAACCCAAATTCGATGTATCGTTGGGTCGAATATATATACAAGACAAATCATACTATGTGTATGGAAATAATTGTTATTGTTATGGAGTAATAATGCTGAGAGAATTGGTTCGAATGGAATTGGCACTTGTAACAGATAATCATAGTTAGATTTGGAAAAACCACATTTGATTATTTTTAGCGCGCCTTAAAAGATCCAATATTCGACTCAACAAATCAATTAATAGTTACCGATCCATGTTTGTTCAACCAAACTCCACTTTCCAACTACCAATTCAAATGGAATAATCTTTGTTCTGTTGAGAATAAATATGAAAGTGTTTTCTATCACATTATCACGTTTCAACCACAATACAATCCAAACCAATGCATCAAAGAGATGTTACATGCAATCCAAGAGAGTGTTTGTATTTCGCACAATTCCAAAATTGTTGCTTTACACCAAACTGCGATACATGTATTCCAAACTGTGCTTTTGTTAGCATAATACAAAAAACTAATGTTTAGTTGGTGTACGATTTGGATGTTGGTTTGACAGCTGACCATCAAGACGAAAAGAAAATGTTGGAATTCATCAATGAAATTTGTGATACAACCAAAATCCATCCTGATATTGTAAACTAATTGGTAATAACATTCTAATTCGTTTTTTGCTATTATAGTACGTGGAATTAGACGAGAAATGTTTTCTTCTCGCTTATATCAATATACTGGTTTCGTTAGCGAATGGAATCAACAAAGTGAGCGTATCGTATTCGGTGTTCGACATAACCAAAATGTATGGTGTGGCGTTGATGGATTCTAGAGCTGGTCTTTTCGAAATTCCAAAACCGTCAATAGATGAAAAAGTATGTGAGTCTGGCTTGGTTCATTGTTACGATTGATAATGTGTGTGTGTGTTTCATGTAGGTTGTAACTCCCACCGAAATAAGCAAACCAACACATGTCACGAAGGTGTTTAGAACAAAAACACTTGCCCCTTCTATCACACCATCGTATCAACCACGTCACACCAAAGAACTTGTGTTGTACGACACCAAAAACATAAATCTACAAAATTTGGCATTCGTCAGTGCCATTTTCGGATTGGTTTCTTGTGTGATTGTGGTGATGGCGTTGGTTGCTACTGCTATATTCGTCCAAATGAAATCCTCTTTAAGTGCCTCTCGTATCGTTCGTCGTACACATCAATAGAACCATTATCACACATTAGAACCCACCAAATTTAATCAACTACATGTCTGTTGTTCTGTAGATTTTCTCCTCTAATTTTTTCTATATTAAATTGTGTTTTATCAAATTCTACGAAATTTAACTCAATCTACTATACAAAAGATAAAAAATCGATTGATGTATCGTCGTAACAAACTTGATAAATCTTCCAAAAAGTTCAAAATAAACATTTTTTGTTTGCGCTTGCGCGAAAAGAAAAATGAAAAACGTAGTTTATTTTCACAAATAGAAATCTACCAACCTATATTCAACTTAGAACGATAATTTCGCCAACGAAGAATATCAATCTGAATTTGACGATGAAGATGGTAACACACATCGAATGAAATTGTTGAAAAAACAAAACGACTTTCGTGACGATAAAAACCTCCTTAAAAAGTCCTTTTCAAAACGGTGTTTTGAAGGAAAACCGCCATCCAAAGAGATAGTAACCCAAGAATACGAAAAGTGTTTATTTGATTGACATATAATTTGAAAATGAAACTGAAACAGACATGAGAAAAAAAGTTTTGTATCCCATTTTCAGGCGCTCGATGCTGTAAATTTATAATTTTCACAATCACAATAAAAACAAACGTTTTATATATTGTAGTTCACCAGACACAAAATGTTGGTGAATCATTATTCGAGCCATTTTGGATTTCGTAATAAACACACTGCGTCTATTCCTCAAAGTAATTCTAACTAATTATCAAAATTCACTAAAAATAATAATCTAGTGAAACCGTTCAAAACTGACGTGGATGTTATTCGAGAAAACCACAAGTACATTCTATCACGTAAAACGTATGATATCGTTGGAAATGGTTAGATTTGTGTGGGATTTTGAAGATGAACAACAACTGTCATCCGACTGGTAAAATTACTTGGTCTACGCGTAACCACTTGATTGTTATCGTTAAAAATGCTTGTTAAGGGGAAAAAGATTGGCCAAATCCTACTACGATAAACTCTTCAAAGAATATTGTATCGCCGATTTGTCCAGATACAAAGAGAACAAAGTGGTTATTACATTTTTGTTGTTACTATAAACTATCTCTGGCTACAGATTGCACTCAGATGGCGCACCGAAGAAGAAGTGATCAGTGGTAAGGGTCAGTTTGTTTGTGCCGACAAACACTGCACACAACACAAAGATTTGGAGTCATGGGAAGTAGGAAACTATCAAATCTATCCTTAGATCTAATAGTAGATTTCGTAGGTTAATTTCTGTTATTTGGAGGAGGACACCGAAAGGAACGCTTTGGTCAAAATTAGTATTTCACTTAGTTTTGACTAAAAATTCACTCCAAGGTGATAGGATTGTGTGCGATATGTTCGCTCAAGTTGAATTTCCATCGTCAAAAGTGATCGTCTGTTAAATTCATTCGTCCATCTTCTTAGTTTTATAATTTTTCAGGAAAAAAGCTAAAAAACCAAAAAACAGAAAGCGTAAACTCTATCCAAACGTAGAAGAAATCGTTGATAAGAAAAATGAAGAGAAGCACCAAGAATCCAACGTAAAACAAGAAACTAACATCTGGAAAGAGTCCACTAACCTCCCAGCAGAAAAATCAAAGTACTCATTTTGTTTGTGTTGGTTTTGGATTATTGTAGGACTGATGAATTTGATGATTTTCTTGATGACTAGTTTTCTTAGTTTGTCTCTAATTTTATCGCCTATTTTTCTTATAAAATTTATCAAGAAAAACGTAGTTTCCCGCGCATTTTATGAGGTTAACCCTCGTAAATGACTAAATAATTTTGCATTCATTCTCCAACTATTGGACTAAATGTTAAATAGAAAAATAATTGGAGTAATTAACAAAGTTGAAACACTTTAGAAAAACTCTACTTCAGCAAAACCTCCATTTTTTTCAACGTATAAAAATGTCACACGCAAAACTTCAAACAAACTTTCTAAGCTCATGTAAAACCCCCACCCTTTCTAATTTTAACTACATGATCGAAACAGCGACATAAGAAAATCGTTTTGTATACATCCATCTATTATTAATAAAAAATCGGCGCGCGAATATTAACATCGTATTAAAACTCGTAACATTCCTCACTTAAAACAGTTCGTCATCAAAATTCTAACCTAAAATGCTTTTTCAACAAAAAAATAGCGAGCGCATAGAAACTAATGCTGATGACAAACAACAACGTACATAGCTATAGCATCAATCTCCGTAAGAGGAGAAGATGTGCCGACTAACTTATAACGCAACTACTACTACTACTACTTGAATTTAATTTCCACTAATAGTTTTCCAAATGTCGGCAATCACCGCGGGATCGGTGATTTTGTGAGTGGACGAGATAAAGTTTTTGAGTTTCTCAAGAGTTTTGGGTCTATTTTTACTTTTCAACAATTTCTCCTTAATTTTTTCTACATCAACCGCACTAGACGCATCACTCTTGGAGGGGATAGTTTTGATATCCTACACAACCAAAAGTAAACTCACTCCATCACCATCCCACACAAACTACCAGCTTATTAGAAAATGATACTTTTTTGGAACCATTCTTTTTCTACGCACAACCAACAACTTCAACCAACAAGAAATAATCAAAACATACCTTAGGCTGAGATTCTATATCCACATGGTCGTCGTCATCGTCATCGTCGTCACTATCCTCATCTATGTCAGACTTTTTGAGGATACTTCCACCGGCGACTTTGATTTTTTTGATTGCTTTGTTGTCGTGTGTAAGCCTTTTGCGTTTATGAGGGCCATCTGCACTGCCTAATTCGATTTATCATAGTAAAAGTAGTTAGCCTAACAATATGCGTGTGTATATATATGTACCAAGATCTTCAATGTCCTCATCATCAGTGATATCGTCATCGTCGTCAACACCATCCAAACCGTCGATATTGTCATCATCAGAGATGTCTTCATCGTCGGTAATGTCGTCATTTTCATCACCATACAACTCGGCATTGGCAATATCGTCGTCAATAGCTTAAACAATAGGTAATTGGTAATAGATAATAGATAGAGTAGAATGCGGACAAACTACCAATGAGATGCGATCCCACCAACGAGATTGGCCCACTTCCAGACACCAACTCAAATGTGACAGTTGCAGTGAAACCAATAGAAACCGAGCATTGTTCCAGGAGACCAGCACGCAATGCAAGAATAGTGTGCGATTGTGTGGCCTCATCATCATCATCATCATCTCCTGACACAGTGACATTGACAACATTTCTTTCGCCGTCTTTTGCCTCAATACCCAAACATGCCTAAAATTTTATTAGTGGCTGGAATAGAGAACGACTCAAGATAACGTTTACCTGACTAACAATCAGCTTGTGTTCTGCTGTGTCATCTTCTTCGTACTGCCAAGTGCATGTGCGGTTGTTGGCATCCAATTTACAAGCTACAATTAGTTGTTAATTCCAACAATAACAACAACTTAGAACGTAGAACGATTGCACAATGAATACTACCCCAAAATTCCTCAGTGCTCAACATCCTCACTACACCACTAAAACCCTCTTTGCACGTGTGCGGGAAGTGCTGTTTGCTTAATCCGCCGTTAATCCGATTTGTGTAGTGATTGTATTTCATTTTGAACTTGTCGGAAACCGAGTTGTTGACCGATTTTATTGGTGTTAGTGACGCTATCCATTCAAAATGTTGCTTGCGGTGTCGAGATTCAAACGGTTCACCTCAACACTCAACCAAAAAGTGACGATGATAACCGGTGATGGTGCTCATCCCTATATAATGAGTCGGCTCATCGATGTGCTCAATGTAAGTGTTGTTTATGCGTTAGAAAATTTTGTTTTTTTATTGGGGTTGGTGAAATGTATATCTTTTGATGGCTGGGTGTGTAATTGCAACTATAGTTGGAAGGTTATTTTTCACACTGCATTTATTTCCGTAATTATTTTTACGCGTAGGCGCTTGTCTTAATTTAAATTGAATGATTCCAATTATCTTCGTGTGAGAGAGTCATGGTATCAATTAAAACCTTTTGTATTTGTTTAATTGGTTGTATCGATTTAACGCGGCAATTATTATGGCGGTATTGTTCGGTTGCAATCGTTTAATTGCCATTATTATTTTTTTGCCGCATTTTTCCTATTTACTTGCATTAGTTTATTTTAAAGAGCGGTACATTTTGTGGGTAGTGGTGCTATTCGAAGCGGAAGCAAAGAGGGTTGTTGAGTTTGTAGGCATCACAACCAGCAAAATATATCCTTTTTTTATTGTTTTTGTGTTGAATGTAGCGATTGTGTTTTATTTTTGAGAGTAGGCTGTGAAAGCACCTTTTGAGTATGAAGTGCTCAATGTGAACGGTCAACAGGCGTTGGATCCTTCACATATGGATCGTGTTATTGAAAGCGTTAAACGAAATAAGCTCGCGTTGAAAGGAAAATGGACTACCAACATCGATCAAGACTCACACGATGAATCCAGTAGCGGCAATATGTGCTCACCCAATATGATTCTGAGAAAAAAACTTGATCTTTGGGCGAATGTGGTACGGGTGAAGAGTTATCCATCGTTTTCGCTTCGAAACGATATCGATTTTGTGATTGTACGCCAAAACACTGAAGGCGAATATTCCAGCATCGAACACCAACACAAACAAAATGGAATTGTGGAAATGTTCAAAGTGACCACTAGGCACCGATGCCAACAGATTGCCAATTTTGCGTTCGAATTGGCCGCCAATGAAAAACGAGGAACCATCCATTGCATCCACAAAGCTAACATTATCAAAATGGGCGATGGTATGTTTTTGGATGAGTGTTGTAAAATCGCCAAAAACTATCCCAATGTCAATTTCAAATCGATGATAGTCGACAACTGCTCCATGCAATTGGTCAAATCGCCACAACAGTTCAATGTGATTGTTGCACCCAATCTCTATGGTAGTATTCTTATCAATATCAGCTCTGGATTGGTTGGAAGTAATCAGATTCTTTCGGGCGCCAATTTTTCCACCGTATTTATTTTTTATTTGAATGTTTTTCCACATTCTCCTAACAATGTGATATATTTTGTGAAAAAGGACAAAGAGTTGGCACTTTTTGAGGCTGCCACCAGAAGCGCTTGCGATTATGGCAAAGATTCCGAATACTCCAACCCAATGGCTATGTTGCACGCTTGTTGTGATTTGCTTGAGCATTTGGGTTTGGAGAAATTGGCCAAAAAGATTAGTGGCGCCATCAAAATTGTTGTCACAAACGAAATCGCCAGAACTCCTGATATTGATGGAGGTGAGTCGTGCGAGAAGTTCATCGATGCAATCATCTACGAGTTGAATCACCACGTTTGAATTTTTCTCATTCTCTTTTTAGTTGAAGTTTCTATCGTTGTTTCACTTCTTTTTTTGCTGTTTTCCACTTCAATCAGTCATAACTGGAAAGAGCATTTCTATTAGAACAGTTTATTTTTTAGTTATCTGGATTTATTGAACTTTGGTGCTAAGCGAAGTGGTTTGGTCCGGATATTTTTTCAGTATGAAAAGAAGATGATTTAATTTTCTAAGAGTGGAATCGAAAGAGTCTATTTTATTTCATCCGAATTTGATTCAATACAGAGTGTCGGTTTTTAGTTAAAATTTCCACCTTATTGAATATTGATGGAAGAGTTTCTA
>JAODKO010007882.1:0-13380 GCA_027576895.1 Sciades mastersi | reverse complement strand
AATGGTTAGTTTTTATCTTTAAATGCGAGCTAATGGCGTAACGTCTTTAATACCAAACATACGATTCGTCTAGTATTGTTCGACTTGCTTTAGCGAAAATTTCTAGTTGAACAAATTATTTTTGGGATGATTGTTGTCTATTGGTGCTTGCTTGAAATCTCATTTTTAGGTTATCAGAAAAAACTCACCTCAAACAATGAACATTGTGTTGACTGAAGGATCCGAGTTGTATGAGGTTAATGTTAATTCCAGCAAAGCGGGATTGGTTGTTGGAAGAGGTGGCGAGTTTATTCAACTTATCATGCAATCCACTGGCACTCATATCGAATTCAACAAAGGTGTTGTTGACAATGGTCAAACTAGAACTTTTCTGATTTCTGGTACGTGTTGCTGCACGCCTGAGTGCAGGACGCTCACTTTTATTTTGCTTACCATGTGTTAGGAGCAAAAGAACAAATCGATCGTGCAAGACAAATGATGATAGACAAAGTTGGTGAGAATAATGTGAATCCATTGCAACCTCCAACCAATGTGTCGGTCTCGTATGCACCTGCCCAACCTACATGGAGTGACCCCTATGCTACAGCTGCTGCTGGCTACGATCCGAATTTGTACTATCAAAACTACCAACAACAACAACAGCAGCAGCAGCAACAACAACAACAACAACAAGAACTATGGGCTACTCAAGTTTCTGATGCTAACGCGGCTGATCCTAATGCTGCAGCTAATTACTATGCTAATATGACGCCAGAAGAGTATGCTGCTGCATGGGCAACCTACTATCAACAATACCAACAGTATGCTGCTTACGGAGGTGCCACCGATCCCTCCTCCTATACCACTACCACCGCTACTGAAGCTTCAGCTACTGCAAATACCGAACAAGATGGTTCAAAAACTAATGATAAAGTTGATCAAACTAAGGTGGCTGACAATGATGCACCATCCACCGAACAGAATGGTAAAAGCGATTCACCAGCAAAAGAATCCTCAGATGGTGATGATGAACATTAGTCACTCCTCTAACTATTATGCATGCATTTGTATTTTAGTGTGATTTTTTGCATCTAAACTCAGATGGCCCCTGTGCACTCCTTTCTTCACATACAAAGATCTAGCGTGCAGCCATATCATCATCGTTTTTAGTGTGTTAACGAGATCGGCCGAGCTCTAGACGAACTTCTCTAATGCTGTTTTAGTGGCGCGAATTTTAACGTTTTAAGCAGTTGGTTGTTATTCCGTGGTAAACTGAGTTTTTATCATTCCACACAAGTGGAGGAGGGCCTAACCGGCCAGTTTGTTTAGTGGTATTTTTTGGACGCTTCTCAAAACCAATAGATTAAAGAAATAATGACAAAATAATAACGTTGGTGGATTTCTGACGAAATAGATAAATTAACATTTGTATATTTGGTTGATAGGACTCATAACCATCTGACGATAACCGTAATTCAATTCCTAATGGGAAACAATGTAAAAAATAGTTTTTTGAGAGATTTACAGTGTGTTCTTGGCGAAGCGCACACGGAGCACAGCATAGATGAGCCACGCAATCTTCGCAACTGTTTCCCTATAAACCAATAACATTTTATAGACTTTATTTGATTGGTAATGTACTCTAATAGAGTTGCGCTGACGAATTTTTCCTCTTAGAACTCCACCAAAAACGGGCGAACAAATGAAATAACCAAGACACCAGAGGAGTGAATCTCTGCCTAGATCGCCCGCATTCAAACCTGCGACCACACAAGGTGCAACAGCACCTGCACAACACCAACAACAATCCACCGATGTATCACACAACCCCGTACTCCAACCATTCATTTTGTATCAATGTGTTAATACTCTCATGAGTAATTGATATTAGGGTATCGTAAAAATTATTGATATCAAAAATAAGTAGATGTTGATTTTAATGCGTGTCTAATGGCGACTCCACTACTATTACTATATTTTAATTTTCAACCTGGAAATTATGAAATGAAAACGAATGGGAGCTATTGTTTATGTTTGTATTTTGGATTAGCCTTCAATCAACACCTAACTGTTAAATGCGAAAATCGAATAACGCATATTATCACACCGAAAAATTCAAAAATTGTTTTTGTTTACGATCGTTGGATACGAGAGTAAATCGAATGTGGAATATTGTAGGATAAATTATTTTAGATAAATGTAATGTTAAGAAAGGAATTACATTGGTTAAGAAACTTCCAAACATAACTGTAATGAACCACACATTTCGGATCGATTAGGCAATAACGGGTTTACGACTTATGTCAAATTATTAAGATGTTTAATGAGCTTATTCTTGAAAATTTTTTAATAACGAGAATAAATTTAAAACTTCTAGGTTGGATATGATTGCTCGTTCGAAGAGACAAAAAAACTCTCGCTACAACTTCACCAAATGTACATGCTGATGTAAAAATTAATAGCATCTAATTATTGAAGGTTTATTGTAGAAATTATTGAACAACACAAAATAAGCACACCAAGTATGGCATAACCATATCCCATTGTTGTTAGCAACAGTCTTGTTGAATAGTTGTAACATTGTTTCATGTCTTTTACAAGGTTGACGAGACAAACACCTAAAACGCTTGTGCATTAGTTTGGGTCGACAAAATGAGGCTGCGATATACCAGGAATTATTAGAGAAAACAAACATGAAAAACCACCCAACAAATTTATCATCGGATCACCATTTTTAAATTTGTTAGAGATGTAGTATGTGGTGAAGAACCAAATAATGCCGGAAAATGCCCAACTAACTACAGAATAGTTTGGAATAGTTGTGTTTATACGCTCTGCCAAATCTTTGTAAGATTTTGACTGGTGTTCTTTTTTGATTTTTTGTGCTTCTTTATTTGGCGCCATACGGATTACCATCCAATCCATAAATTTATGTATGGCTATTCTAAATAAGTACAATTAAAACACGAGTTTAATATTTTCTTTTTGGAAAAATCGATTCATTCTACATATTTAAATTATGATACCTTGAACTGAATGCTGACATGATGTAGGAGGTGGCAAGAATTGATGCTGCAGCCAGTCTTGTGCATGCCAATACAATACTAACTTGGCCGTTGTTGAGAAGTATATCGATTTTTGTGGCATTACAAAATGTAGCGTATCCAAAGTAACCACTGACTGAATACACACCAGTAGAAAACAACACTGAGGACACAGAGACGTGTACAAAGTTGATAAATGTCTGATCGGACATGGCCTCAAATATGGATACAGATGGAATGTGATTCTATTAGTTTGATTTTAAAATTTTTATGCACATAATACGATATTGCATTACACGATATCCAAAAATAACAGCACTCATAGAGGACATCAACGTGTACATATAGCTTTTAGAGTGTAGGTAGAATCATTTTCTGTAAATTTTTACACAAAACAAACCTACCCAAGATCAAAGTGAAAGGATTGGTTTTCGCTTTCCATTGAACATCCATTGTTGTGAATGTATACTTTTTTGATGTATTCCAAAAAAAGAAATAACATGATATATATGGCTGAAATTAGATTGATCAAACTAAAAACATTCTTCAGTGATTGTGACAAATTTAGAAACTACCTCGAGTAAGTCATAAACCACACATTTCGAGAAATCAACGATGGAATCAAAAACACAATCAACATAAATAGAACCAAATTATCTGTGTTCATGTGGGCGATGTTTGTGTACGATGAAACTGTGAAAGATTCTTGTATAACTAGAAAAAAGATATATTCAAATTGCAGATGTCGTTCACTTTGTTTCAGTTGATCTTTTATTATTATGAGATAGGCTGTACATGTTTGAAACACGTAAATAGCAGCATATGACATTGTAAGATATTCCACATAAGGATGGATTGATTTCTGTACCAACTCGTAGTATTCTTCCGCCTCATAATGGATTTTACATGCCGCCAATATGATATACGTTCCAGTTATCACAAATGTGACCACCTGTTATCGTAGTAATATTACTGATATTGGAAAGAAAAAATCATGAATACAGCTAGGATGATGAAACTTATGATGTTAGAGTGGATATTGGCGAATACATGAGGAATGTAAAGAATTGTTGTTCCGAGGCATCCATTCATTAACGCTGCTCCAGCTCCATACGTCGAAAGTTGTTGGTTCGTTTTTTCTTGCACACTCATTGTTGCAAATGATTAATTTTTCCATCTATTAACCATTTGTTTACACTTGATTAAAAATTAAACACCTAACCTGATATTTTTAACACCTCAAATCGTACATTCCAATTTAGTTTTCACAGATTATTATCATGTTTTTTGATAGATTATATTGATGATTCTATGAAAATGAATGACACTTATTAAATACTTTAAATTATATGATAAGCGCGCGATATTTACGACACTTTTGAAAAGATTACAAAATTTATAACCTTATAGCTATCATTTTTAAAAAAAGCTTGACCATCCTATATGATTTTGGCGCGAAGAACCATATGAAATGGAAGCGTTGCTATAAATAACTACATTTCTAATACGACGAAACCCAAAAAGTGACAAACTTTTTATTTTGGTTTATTCTAAGAAGCTGTTTATGTGACAACAATAAACACAACAGAGATTCCAATTGTCAAATAAATAGGTGATTAGAAAAGAATAATTAAGATTCATTGACAATCTAGGATTTTCATAACACTAGCCTACGCCATTACAATTGATCACCAAATATACCCACATTTTGTTTACAGTGTTTCGTCGCCGTATCTATAGATATCCATAGTTTTTGACCATTTAAAGCTAATTAACATGGAAGTTTTCCATAAAAATGTTTCATTCTTTTTAAATAAATATAATTTGCCAAAAATATATCCAATATGTAGTTTGAAAATTATATTCTCAATAATTAATGGGGTCGTCAAAAAAAACATAAACAGATTATGTATAAAAGAACAGTTACTCCCATCGTTAAAATGAGTAGGTAAAGTCTAAATCTAGGCGCATAAATAAGATTATAATATAGTCTGAAATAGAATGGACGAAAATGAGTTGTTACGAGATCCATATACCAACTCAAGAAAGGAGTTTTCGAAGAAGAATCACGAATTCGACCCACATCAAGGTAGAGTAAAACTTGCCAATGGAACATTGAGAAAAGATTACAAAGGGAAAATTATTTATTGGATGAACAGAGATTATCGAGTACATGGTATGTGGATTGTTGTGGAAAAAAATCGAATTAGAGAATAAACAAAAATGAATTATTTTAGACAATTGGTCGTTGATTATTGCACAAATATTTTGTGATAAATATGGACTAAATTTGGAAGTGATATCGTTTCTGAATGTGTTAAACTCTGGTTATTATCGTCGTCATTTTGGTTTTATGATTGAAGGATTGATTGAATTAGAAAAAGTAAAATTGTAGCGATTTCGAGTGGTAGTCTAAAAGTTGGGTTAGGATCTGAATGAGCTGTCCATTAGTTATGAAGTTTTTTTGGATAAAAATAGCGATTTTATTGTGGATTATATAAACAAAAGTGGAGCTGCAATAGTTGTAACCGATATGAATCCAATGCCCCTCTTTAAACAGTTGTACCAATCGGTTATAGCTGGTGTTGATGAGGATATCGTTGTGTTTGAAGTAACTAAAAGAGAACAATTCGAAATCAACTTACTTAGACTTTATTAGGTGGACGCTCATAACATTGTACCCGTATGGGTGACATCTGAAAAAGTGGAATATGCCGCAAGAACAATCCGTCCCAAAATCAACAAGAAACTCCCAGATTATTTGACCGAATTTATGCCTGTGAAAAAAAATAGACTCCAATATCTCAACAATGAAGTGAATTTGTTGAAATCATTCATTTGTAGAGCTATATTTGTAGAATAAAATCGATTGGAACGAGATAAAACGTTATATCGAGGAAAACACCAAAGCCGATCCGTACTTTGATGAAAAATATAGAATAGGTGGCGGATACAAAGCTGGTGTGAAAGTGTTGGAGGAGTTTATAGCCAACAGAATTCGTCACTATTCTACCAAAAGGAACGACCCCAATGCAAACATGCAAAGTGAACTCTCTCCTTACTTTAATTTTGGTAATTGTTAGAATATTTGCTCCGTTTGATGATAATTATGTGAAAGGGTTTTTTAGCGCTCAACGAGTCATATTGGAGGTTTTTAAGTTGAGAAAGGAATATCCAGAGTCGGTAGCAGCTTTTTGCGAAGAAGCCATAATTAGAAGAGAATTGTCCGACAATTTGTGTTACTATTCGACTCTTCGTTCTACATTATATGAATGGATTCCTTCATGGGCTATGATGACACTACGAAAACACCAAATTGACGAAAGAAAATATGTCTACACACAAGCCGAATTGGAAGACGCCCAAACGCATGATAAACTGTGGAATGCAGCTCAAGTGAAAAATTTTATATTCCTCACTACCACACTACTACACTACTACATTTAAACGATGAATTGATAGAATCAAATGATGGTTAGTGGAAAAATGCATGGATTCCTAAGAATGTATTGGTGTAAAAAAATCTTGGAATGGTCTTGCGATCCTAAAATCGCACTCACCCATTCAATCTATCTCAACGATAAATACAATATAGATGGAAATAATCCAAATAGTATAGCAGGTATTTACATTGTCTATACAAATCTAATTCCTCAATCCAGGTTGTTTATGGTCCATAGGAGGATTGCACGATAGTCCTTGGAAAGAGAGACCCATATTTGGAATTATTCGATACATGAATTACGAAGGTTGTTGCAAGAAATTTGATGTGAAAAAGTTCATCTCAAAATGGTCCAAACATTAACTCGACATCGCCAACCAACACGCTCTATTTATTCCCGTCGTAAACATTGATTTTTTATGCGTTCACTTCAAACCACTAAATACAACTCTTGCGAAATATTCTAAAAGTGTAACTTCAATTCTAATCAGAATCTTATTTTCCACACAAAAAACACTACTTTCAAATTTATATCGCTTAATATCGGCTGTACTCGTTGGAATATACGGGTGAGTTAAGTTAATTCGCGGCTTAATCGCGACAAACTAGAATAACTAGAATAACTAGAATAAAAAGTAAGTGGTTTTATTATATAAAAAAATTACATTTCAAATTAATTTCGTTTCAATTATGAAAAAATCTAATTTTTTTGACACGTCCGAAATTCAAAATGTTAATCCGGTTGTTTTGAAACATAAAGATGCGTGCGCAATTGTATTGGATTAAAGATGAGCGAGTCGTAAGTGTGGTGTGTGTGTTGTTTGAGGTGGACTAATTGTGATGTGATAGTCTGAAAGACGACAGCAGGTTGACTTTTGCGGAGAACTTTGCTCTGAGTGGGGCTGCGGCGATAATCTCGAAAACAGTTGCTGCACCGATTGAGCGCGTCAAATTGCTCGTTCAAAACCAACATGAAATGATCAAACAAGGCAGATTGGACAAACCATACAACGGTGTGATTGATTGTACTGTGCGTACGTTCAAGAGTGAAGGTGTGATGCCGTTTTGGCGTGGCAATTTGGCCAACGTCATTCGTTACTTTCCCACCCAAGCGCTCAACTTTTCTTTCAACGGAAAAATCAAACAAAAGTTTGTGATCAAACCCACCGACTCATTCTCCAAAAAACTGCTCACCAACATAGCGTCTGGTGGTGCGGCAGGTTCGTTGTCGTTGTGTTTTGTGTATTCGTTGGATTACGCAAGAACACGCCTAGCCAACGACGCCAAATCAGCCAAAGGTGGCGAGCGACAATTCAACGGAATTGTGGATGTCTACAAGAAGACTTTGGCTGCCGATGGTATTGCTGGATTGTATCGTGGATTTGTGATTTCGTGTGTTGGTATTGCCATCTATCGTGGTCTCTATTTTGGTCTCTACGACACCGCCAGACCACTCATCATGAAGGATAGCATTGATTTTAGAGTGGCGTTCGGTTTGGCTTATTTGGTCACTGTGGTTTCTGGACTGTGCAGCTATCCCATTGACACTGTGAGACGACGAATGATGATGACTTCGGGCAATGCGGTCAAATACAAGAATAGTCTCGACTGTTTCCAACACATTGTCAAAAATGAAGGTACCGCTGTGCTCATGAAAGGTGCTGGAGCCAACATTCTTCGTGGAGTTGCTGGTGCTGGTGTAATTTCTGGTTTCGATAAAATTCGAGAATATTATATTATTTTCTCGCGTGGAGCTTAACTTCGACCGACCAATTCACCCTACAACACTCTTCGTTAACAGTTTACAACGATATTTTTTGCAATTTTAAATCGATTTCACAGTCTCTGTTTTTTTCTTTTCCTCATTATTCAACTGTTTTTCCATTCAATCATCAATCTCTTCTTTCTTTTAATATATTTTTAAAATTTATGTTTATTGTAAAGTGGTGAGTATTGGCAGAATCGTTTTTACCGAGAGCTCTAAAAAAGTTCAGAGAATGGGGGTAATAGTCGAATGTGTGTATGTATCGCTGGTGTGTTTTCTCTTATTTAAATAAAAATTTTATAAGCTTGTTTTTGTTAATTTAACGTAAAAGTTGTAATAATGAATCATGAAGGTTCAACAAGTTGTTTGTGATATTATCGGTTGAAAATCGCAATAAAATTAAACTATAAGTAATAAGATATGATTTAAAAATTTTGATGGACATTTCAAGATAGATAAGTTTTTTCAATTTTACGATTAAAAAATGATGCTTGATTCTTTTATTTTAAAAATTGAGCATCTTTCTCTATACTTAATTAAGAAGTTTGAGAAAATTTTTATCGGTTTGAATGAATTATTTAATAATTTATTTAATACAACAACATAATTTGTTGGTGTTTTCTAATAAAACATCACATGCTGATTGCCACCTGGCATCCTTTTACTGTTTATAAGTGTTTACGTTTTGTTTATGTTGATTTGCTCAATGTAATAACAGAAATTGAAAGATACTTTCTGGATGTTAGCAGATTTTGTTATTCAAGTTTAGGACGAATTTTTGCTCTATTGTCAATGACTTAACTGAGCTGAACTTGCGTATCATACTCATATGTATATAAATAAAATGCTGAAAAAATTAAACAACTCTCAAAGGATTCACACTCGCCTTGTGTGTCTTTAGGATTTACATTTTTTAATACGAGAAATAGATTAGGTTCTCATATATTATCGCCTTATTTGACATTATTTTAACTGAATAAATGTGTGTATAACTAACCAAAAACCATCAATTCGACCTATTCTAGAATCAAAAGTCTGATAAATAACTTTAAAGATGTTCTTTAACAATTAGTTTAGGTTGACATGTTTTCGAAATATCACATTATTAAACCTAATAGAGTGAACTTTGAAGTTGTCAAACAAAGTTTGTCTCTTAATTCAAACATGTCAGCTACACCAATAATAAATAAAATTGACCGCTCACCTCTAAATGTAAACTGTCAAGGTGTTGCTGATAATTGTGAGAATAACGATAGATTATTGTTGTTGGTTCACAGCAATGCTAATGAGACGTCAAATGTAATAACCCACGGGAAAGCTCAAATTTTATTTACTTTACTTTTGATGAAGAAATCTCCCGAATCACAGTCACTAAACATCAGATTACTCCAAAAAGAATTATTTACATGTTGGATTTGACTGATAGAGTGATATTTTTAAAGTTTCACCAATGTGGATGGTGTTACGGTTGCTAGTATCAATAGATCACATTGTTGTTTCTTTGACACTTGCTGGTCTTAGTCTGCATGTTGTTGTTAAAATTGTGTCCAAGGTGTCAGATTCATTCAGATCTATCAACTGCTACAGAAGGCTACCAGCATAGATCTTTATTTGAGTTTTAGCGGTAGTCATCTTTCAAAGACACTACTTTCTGTATGTTGGATGTATGATTTGTTATTGTAGACTAAAAGTTATGGAAAACAAAACGCAAACATTGTTGTACTATCTACTGTTGATACTGCTGAGTGGATGTAACTTTACGTTCCAACAACAGCCAGCTTACAACCAAGGTTAGTAGTGTTTTTGTTGAGATTGGTCTATAATCTTTGTATTACCCAATAGGTTATCCTGTGTATAACCCTGTGTATGGTAGTGGTGGTGGAGATGTGACAACTAATTACACCTACCAACCACAGCACACACCTGAAACCTACTCCTACATATCAAACAACCCTCCATACAACAACAACAACTACTACTACTACTACAATATGAACAACAATACTACCACAACTCCTTATAATCACAAGTAAACAATCAATCAAAAAGTTACTTATTTACCCCAAATTTTAGTTACTATTACAACAACATGTCAACAGCAGTTGATAATTCCACCCAAAACTACTATTACGACTATCAAAATTTGATAAATAAGACTATTGATCACTATAAGGAACCAACATTCCATCCATCCACCACACCCGAATGGTCAATAACAGTCGCTCCTACAACGTTGTATCCATTGTGGAGAGATTCAAATCCTTACTTTGGTCTACACGAACAACCAACCACTCCACCACAAAGTCCTCACAACGACAACGAAACACCAACAAATTTGGAGGCACCCAAAAGTAGTTCTTTGGACGACAAACTTATTGTTATAATGTCTTTTGTTAGCAGCCCCAATAACAATGTGCCAAATGATACCACAATCTTATGGTGAGTCCAAATGCAACCAAACGATGCGAAAGTACTATTTCAATCAGGAAACACAGGAATGTGAGTTATTTATTCACTCCTCTTGTGACGATGGTGTGGATGTGTTTTTCTCATCGTATGATCATTGTGCTTCTCTGTGTGAAGGTGATGATCGAATTTCTCCTATCATGATTAAAATGCATAAAATAGTCTATTACAAAGAGAACTTTATTTCGAGTTTGAATGTCGAACCTAAAAGAGACCATCAAAACAATAAAAACATGAATAGAGGCGACAACTTGAATACAACTCATTCCCCTGAGTATCGCACTTCAAATATTGAAACGAAAAAAGTTAACACACTTATCAATTTTACAATCGTACGAATTTGGGATGCTGAATTCGATGCGGAGCAACAGTTCCGACTTATTAAAGATGTTAAAATAAAAGTAGTTTGTTTTAATGCAACTTCTTTGAACATATCTCCCTCCAATAGATCAAAGAAATCTATCACGAACACGAAAAGTACAATGCCACATTCTTGGATATTGAGTAATATATATTTATACATTTATTTCAACATTGACTATATTGAAAATATATTTGATAGTCCAAAACCTGATGAGATTATTCCAGTAAATCTTACAAACGCTCGTATAATTGTGGAACACAACGATGATGTTGACCCACTAACTCCCTTGAAAGAAGAGACTCACAATCATAGAATGGCTCCTGTGGTTGTGCTGTCAGAGTCGTGGAAATCGGAAGATTTAAAAAGTATTGTTTTGACACGAATATATATATTCAATTTTACAAGATGATGACATTATGAACAGCTGCAATCGAATGCAAATTCCAACATCTACCAATTGCAAAGATTCCACATATGGTTGCTGTTATGATGGAATTATGGAAGCTGTTGGACCAAACAAAAAAGGATGTCCTGAACGTAAATGATGCATTTTGTTTTAATTTTTAACCAACTCTGATAGATAACTGTCCATGCAAAATATTTATGGTGAGTTTTGGAGTTCGCAACGACGATGAGCATCAACAACAACCACATAATTTTGTTGATGATACAAATAAATTAATTGATGAAGTAATAAACTTTATTTTTATTAATTGTAAATTAAATTTTTAGCTAAACAAAACCTACGACGGTCAAATAGTGGATGCCCTTGTGGATTGGAGAGATTGTTTAGGTCAAAACAACAAAGATAAACAAGTGGAATCCATTAAAACAGTATTTGATATAGCAATATTGTTGAAAAAAGAACTACCCGATCCATTCAAACCGTTGTTTGACTTTTTCAAAAACAACACAATCGTTGGTGATCTTCACATAATTGAAAATTCGTTGATAATAAGTCATGCTTATGGAAGTAATTTATCTGATAAATTTCCACAAATAGAGCTTTCTTATATATTTTTAAAAGTTAAATAACACAATAAATAGGTTACTTTAAGAATATTAATTTTAAAATAAAGTTTCATTAGATTTACTAATTGATTAATATGTTTTAAAACTCTAACTATTAAAATAATGATAATTTGATTGTAGGTTCAAGTTCGGATGAAAATTTCAAGTTTCACGAACCTTTGCTTCATTTGAACTTTAACAAATATCAGAGTTCATCGAATATTTCCAAAAGAGGCCAGATTTCCAACAATTTTTCGTATTGTGGCGAAGCTCATGATTTATCTATTCCCATTAGCAAACAATTACCAACCGCCTCCAAACTAGTATCAGTAAACCATCAAAAACAGTTAACATTGGCCTTTTGGATGCATAAAGATCAGTCCAATGATCTAAACAACAACCCCATCAATGTATTGTGGGCTAAACATCATTACAATCATCCCACACCTCTTTTCTACCTCCAAAACAATCGAATGTTTGCCAATTTTTTATCGCTCAATGAAACACTAACATGCTCCGATGAAATGACAAACAAATCGAGCCAAAATTACTGGACTCATATAGTTGTCACATTTGATTCGATAGAAGGTAAAATAAAACTCTACCAGGATGGTGATATGAGAAAATCTTGCTCACATCATCATCAAAAACATCCACTCACCCCAATAAAAGAAATAACCATTGGAAACTCACCCAAACAACCCAACAAAGAACATCACCTTTTAGATGAATTATTTTTGTACAGTGAAATACTTACTCACAGATCAATAAACGAACTCTTTGAGAAATGTTCAAATACGCTGGATCAATTTTTGAACAATTCCCAACCAACTTGCAACGAGGAATGCCCACCTCTTCCATCTATCGAAAAGAATAAAACTCAACCCAAAACTGACGAAGAAAGTTCAAAAAGTATTTAGATTAACATCTCCTAATGTCAAAAGTCTCTTGTAATAAAATATTTTGTGTTTTAGATGTCACTAGAATACCTTTGTATCCTATAAGATCTTGTTACGAATACAAAACTCGTTGTTCCAGGCATAGAACTGGAATCTACGAAGCGATAACTGCAACCAATCCCGATGGCACTACTTTCATTACCGACAACTCAACCATATCCAAATCCATCATCTTTTGTGATATGAAAACCAGTGGAGGGGGATGGGAACTTGTGCTCAATAATATCAATGGTGATGGTTGGTCAGCTGCACAAATCTTAGAAAGGTAATAAAAAACAGTCAAATTGACAGTTCAAAAAACAAATTATGGAACAATCATACTTTTTAAACATAACTAAAAGTCATATTTA
>JAODKO010007573.1:0-13439 GCA_027576895.1 Sciades mastersi | reverse complement strand
TGTTGGCCTACAAGTGGCAGTTCCTCTATTCACCGTCGAAGATAACAACAAACGTGTGATTGATGAAACAGATCTCTATTTGTCGGGTGCTCAACTTGAGCAATCGTTGAACGCTCTTATCTACTATTTGACTGAGGTGAGACGTTTGTTTTCTCATATTGTTACTAACGCGTATCTATGCGTAGATAAGAATACGTTTCATACAGAATGCATTGCCGAATGGTTAGTTTTAATGGAATGTATGTAAATTATCTAGCCTTTTTATTAGTGAGTCGAGAAGATTTTGGAGAGAAAATTGATACAAGTCTTATTTATTGTTATTGTCAAGTATAATGATTGTTTGTTTGATTAGTTTCATTTATTTTAATGTTGTAGGTAAATATTGGCATGATCAGTCCGTTGTTACGTTTGGGAGATAACCAATGCAACGTTGAACTCACCGAGAAATTGTTACTACCACTCAATCGTTATGACGAGCTTATACTATTGTACAAACGAAATAATCTCCATTTTAAATGTATTTGATTATTTTTTGCAGTGATATATATATTTTTTTGTTTAGCTTTCGATTTGTACAAGAACAAATATCCCAAAAACAATTCGTTAAGTCTCATTTGTAACTATCTCAAGAGTTTAGGTCCATCATTCGTGGATGTGATCACCGAAGAATCGAAATACGTTTTTTCGAATTCTCCTATGATGGGGTTGTCACTTTTTATTGACGAATTGGACGAGATCGAACAACTTCCGCGTAAAACTGTGCTTCATCATCTTCAACAGTTGAATTATTCTGGAATTGTTGAAGCTTACTTGGTAATATTTGCCAAATATAAGAGTAGTTTTTGAGTGTGAATCGTTTGTTTAGGAACATATTATCTATGTGTGGAAAGAGAAGGATGAATATTTTGTGGACGAACTTCTCCAGCATTATATTGAGTCGATAAAAAAATTGATTCAGAATTCCAATAGTAGCACCGACAGAAATGCTCTCACTGAAGTCTTTTATCCCAAAAATGGAATTTTTATTCTTATCGATGATGGTACTACTACTAAGCGTTTACTTCATTTTTTAGTTACGTTATTTTCTAAAATTATAGAAAATAAACCCCCAATTAAGTCGTATCGTTGCAAGTTGTTGAATTTGTTGGTGAAATCTGAAAAATTTAATTTTCGGAAAATCCTAAATCATCTCACCAATCCTGATTGCAGTAATTTTCTATTTTTCTATTCTTTTCATCAAAAATTTGTAGATTTGCTGCAAGAACAAGCTATTGTATACGAAAAAATGGATAATGTTATCCAAGTTTTGGTGGTGTACTTGCTTCGTTTACACAATATCACCTTGGCCCTTGAGTAATTTTTCCATTTATGCATTGTAACATCTGTGTTGTAGATTTTGTACCAAATATTACGCTAAACACAATACTTCCACAACAAATAATGATTTGCATGTGATGGATGTAATTCGAATTTTACAAATATTGTAAAATATGATTATGGATATAGGCGTATTTTCATTTTGTTCGATTTTGCTTATGTCAAAATGCACGCCAATTAAACTTGGATGTTCAACCTGATTTTATCGTTCCTGCTCAAGCGAGGAAACAATTTTTCGGAATTGGGCTAGAATATTTTGATAAGATATTACCTGAACTTGATTCGAAACAAATTGTGGATGTATGTCTAAAGATAGAGTTTGCAATTATTTTTGTTTAGATTGTTAATATTTTGCCAGACAGCACACAATTATCGGCAGCCAATCAAATTCTCAAGAAACTTATCTACATGACAAATTATCAACAACTTAAATTCTGCATCGAGAATTCGTTGTTGAATATAAAAATACGAAATGTATGATGGTTTTTTTGTATGTCAATTAAATTCTACGTTTCTCAACTCAAGCTCAATACACAACACAATGTAATGGAATCTCAAAAATGCGTGGTAACTGATAGTGATCTCTGTCAAAAGTGCGGAAGAAAAATTGGGCTAAGGTAGGTTGCTACTACACACGCACATTTATAGTTAATTTATAAAATGTATTTAGCTCGTTTTCGTGTGCTTCCAATGGAACTTATATTCATTTGTACTGCTCGAATGATAAAACTCGATAAATACAACACGTTTGATTATTTATAAATTTGATATTTTATAAACGAGCCTTTTTTAATGAAAAAAATACAACCGAAACAACTCAATCTTTACCAAAATCAATCAATACAACCAAAATTCCTTTCATCAGCTGTGGACAGTCTCCGTTGAGTAGCTATCGTCGAAAAACACAGAATCGTCGATGTAGGTGGTGGATTCGACGTATTCCAACTCGATGACACTTGGACCTGTGTAACGAGATTATTATTCACAAAAACGAATCACAATTTAATATGGAGACTCGTAAAACTACAGATTTACACGGGAATTCTTTTTAAATTTTTTCGTTAAATTCTTGTTTTATATGAAGGATGAGAATTGGATAAATTACCCGAGTTGTAAGCTGAATCAGTTATTGCCATGCAGTTGGATATCGCGCGGTAAACGTTGGCGCTGTTGAATTGAGCACTTGGCCAAGTTGATGATACTTGATGGTGGTGTCGACGGAAAAATTCTTTCAACACTAGCTTCATTTTGAGCGTTTTTGAATGATTTGCTCAAATTACCTTTTTTGAGAGGATTCAACGTGTACACTCCTGTCTCACTCTTTTGAAACATAACTAGAACAAAAAATCGAATTGTGACTTTTATTGTTACGCGCCGTTTCTCATATCAACAACTAATTAATACAACCGAACTCCTATAGAGATAATGAACAGTGTTTTTAACAAATATTCAATTAGTTGGTTATTTTTTGTGTTTTAATGGAGGAAAAGCATGCGAAAAGAAATCGTTTTATAAATTAGAATAAAGTATTGAGGAGAATAATTGGTGAGTGGTGGGCTAGATTTGTTTGACAAATCTTTCTGTTGGTTGAAGTCGTATTCCAATCGAACTGTATGAGGTTGAACGATTGCCTTCAGAGGGATTGATCATTGTGGTTGATTGTTCCAGCATGTTTGTGGACAGTTGAGATTGTGACAGGAGTTGGTGAGATGTAACGTGTTCACCCAACATTGGAATGTATTCGGGAACACTACTCACTTCCAACGAACTATCAAAACGATCCACATAACTGAATCTCAACACTTTTATCGAATGAATTTCAGCCCGACAGAAAGGACACGCTAAAAAAATATTTGATTTGAAATAGTTGAAAAAATGATACAATTTCTGTTGCGTAGATTCCACTTGGCGATACATCGATGACATATGGGATGTCGACACGGTTCAATCGAACTATCTTTCACATACAGATAACAAATCTCACACAATTCAAGTTCCGAGTCATTCTTATGGTAGATTTGACTGTCTTCGTTTGTCACCAGAAACACATCCGAGTAGGAGGTGGTCACCAAAAGTTTGTTGATTTCTGGATTGTTAGAATGATTGTCGGGATACATCAAACTGTTTGAACGAAAATCAAAGATTTGTAACACACTATTAGAATCACATCAAAAATAAACTTACATTTTACTGTTCTGGCCCTGCAACAAAGCATGCACAATATTTCTGTTGTGGAGTTGAGTTGTTATAATTTTGTTGGTGTTACTGATGTAGGTGATCACCCATTTGCCTACTCGAGACAAACACGGTGTAAATATGTAGACACCAGGTGTAGCTATGTATCGAATTAGATGAAAGTGGATATCCAATTTTGTCATTATCCCAATGAAACCACTGTGATACAAGCACAAAATCTTCCATTTGTACAAGATATCCCACCACTCGCCAAACAACTCACAAAACATGTAAAAGCCGAACACAGAAATGTGTTCACTACCGCAGTAGTTCAAATTCTCAAAAAGAATCTTTTTTTGACGCTTCGTTAAAAATTGTTGTTGATCACAAATTAGCATGTCCATAAAATCACCAATTTTCACAATAATACTATAAGATCAATGAATTAAGAAGAAGAAAAACAACTTACCTGGAACCAAAGTGTTTGAACCAAAATTGAATCGCATTTTTATCTCGTATTATACATTTGTTAGTGATTTCGTTGAATTTGATGTGTTCCAACTCGTAGGAAATGAACAGAAAACGTATTTGATTTGTGGACCATAATTGTACATGCATTTGAATCGGCAGTATATCCCGCTTCGATTCGCATATAGATAGACAATTTTTACTTAAATTCTTGATTTGTTTCACTATGATGGTAAGGAATTTGTCGTAATCGGGTTCGATTTTGTAGGTGTCCAACAACAGAATAATATCTGTCAAATATTCTTGAATGTTTTTGAGTATTTTTTTGAATTGAAAATCGGCAAATTCAATTTCCAAAGGATGTGTCTTGTATTCCATTTCCAAACTGTTTACCAGTTTCAACACTTTTTTTAGTTTATAAATTTTGCGTGAATTGGCAAGTTTAACATTTATTGGTGATATCAACTTTCTAACCAATGTTCTAAAACAATAGATTTCTTATCAATGAAAAAATAGATTACTTTAAACCATTCATTTTGAGACACACACCCACACTCAATATCTACTTTGTGATGGACGAATTGCCTTGGGAAAAACGTGGAACCAAAATTTCTCCACCCAACCAAATCTTATATACTAAAAAATTAAAGTATTATTTTATCTTTACGACAATTGACTGTAGCAGAATTTACATGGAAAATATCGAAAATGTAGTAGGAAGCATTTCTCTCTTTTTGGTTTAAAATGATACTCTAATTTTATATATTGTCACATTGATATGCAGCAGTTGGTTGTTTGGCGTGACAACAACAACAACAACAAATGAACCAATCATGTGAACCCTTGAGAATCGCCGGCAAACGCTAGCTTTTCCAAAATACGACTTAATATTTTAATCGTAATACTTGAAAAATTGATGTATTAATTATAAAAGTGTGTTGTAAGGGCTCAAAACGTAAAGTATCTCGATAAGTACAAGAATATGCTGATATTGATGTATTGATATTTTACTCAAAAAATATTATTAACAAATATTAAGCGAAAAGTTAAAAGCGATGAAACGTGACACCGATGAATGTCTTTATGTGATAATCGTTTTCACGCTGACTAATTAAAATATTGTTGTTAGATAATTGGCCAAAGTTAGCCGCAAACAAAAGGATAAGTGGTTTCATACCAATTAATGATGTGACTCAATCAAATATTGCACCCACATGATTATTTCAATTGCTTATTTTAATAGTTTAACGTTTTGAACGAAGAAGTTAATTAGTTAAATTTTAGAAACAATTAAAAACATGCTCAACCTCATCAACGTTAATTGTTTATCACGTTACACACGGAAAATAATTATTTGCAAACATCAAATTAAAAGCTCGACAAAATAAACAACAAATACAACAAACGACAGTAAACAACCAGTATCAACAGTAAAACATATTATAAAGTAATTTAATATCAATGTCGTCTTGACGAACGACTTTGGTGGTGGTAGTTGGTGCGTCCACTCCAGCGATAATTGTTCCCTCTATAATTATCCTAAAATGAATTTAGTTAGATGACCAAACATGTAATCAGATGTGCAAAAAGAGCTACATAAAATTGTTGGTCTGGTGAAAAGTAAGCATCCATTGGTGGTGGGGGCAGCGGTGGTGTGGCCTGATAATATATTCCTTGATTATACCTAAAACACAAATCATAAATCTCTTATATATATATATGTTTAATGTGTGTTACATTTGTTGATTGTAGTAGGGGAGTTGAGGTTGAATACCACTGTCGTTATAATATACACTGGACAGATAACCACCCTGTGGGAAATATACATCGGGTTGGTAGGGTAGATTTATCATGTCGACAGATGGAGGAGGATAGTAGGGTGGCACATTGTTGTAGTAGTAATAATTTTGATCCATATAATACATAGGTTCGGTGGAGTAGTTGGTGGGTGGTACTTGTTGGTGGTAAGGATTTGTGTAATCATTGTAACTTTGTGCGGCACTATTTGATTGAATGTTGCTGGTTTTGGGATCATTTTTGTGCGGATCAAAGTACTTCTTGGTGTGTGCACGAGGGTGATAAACGGGAGTGGTGGATTTATCTTTAGATGTGGAAGCGGTTGGTGGATGTTCATTTTTGATGAATCTACCACTGATATTACTACTACCACCAGTGGTATTGAAGCCGCCTTGAGCAGATGGTGACTGCTGTAGCGGTAGCGATCTAAAGGTGGTTGGTCTGTTGGTAGCAACTGAGGTTAGTTGTCGTGTGTGACTACCACCGCGTGTAGTGGTAGTTTCACCATTGGTGATTTTTGGCGAATCAACTCTACTCATCTGTTGTACAGGAGGAGAGTTGGATGAACTTTTACGTTCACCCGTCTTTTTGGTATTATCAGTTACCACCACAGAGAGATGTGGTTTTTGATCTTAATTACCGTCACCACGATGAACTACCAAAAGTGTTACTTACTTTTATTTTGAGTAGAATCTCGACCTTTTCGATTGGTTCGAGCACTATTGGTATCATCCACCCTAATCACGAATCACCCTGTTACTATAGCAATAGCATATCTACTTGTGACTCGAAGTATAAGGTTTCTTATCCTGAGTGGAAAGTGTGAGTGAATGCAACTTGTTAACGATACAATCTTTAATTTCCTCCACATTAGATCTAGATGATTTGTCGGCGGTAGTAAAAACATCCACCTAAACCGACACAATCAATCATACACTCGTAAAATTTAATAGTAGTTACGTTGGTAGTGTTTGAATTGCCATATATCATCTCAAATTTATCATGTTTCCATTTATCTACATTGTCTGCATTGTTGCTGCTGTTTGATCGATTGTTATTTGTTTTGAATGAGCCCCTAGATAACATAATAACAACGCGATATTTTGATGTAAGAAATTACCGTCTGTTTGATTTAAATCGATTGTTTGATTTTCTATGATGATTCGGTTTGGTTTGTTTGGCGGTGTGTTTAGAATCAGTAGTAGCAGCAGTAGCAGTAGCAGTAGCAGCAGCAGCAGCAGTGACAGATGGTGTCGGCAATGGATGGGCTTTCAATATTTCAGGTGTAGTAGTAGAAGATTTTAACAAGTTTGTAGGGTGTTCAGTTGACACCTCATCTGGTTTGTTCTCATCCGATGTTTCGACTTTCACTGGCGTTGATGGTAGATCAGCAGCAGCAGCAGCAGCAACAACATCCGTGGTAGTGGAGGGTGGTGGTGGCGGTGGATTATCATCTTCCACCAATATAATATCTATCAAAGTCGATGCGTGAGACCATTATAATGGCCGTTTAAAAACAATAACTCACCTATTGAATCGTCCTGAACCATAGACATCAAATCTAATTCCTCATCTGATCTATCGCCCTGACTAAAACATTCATTGTTCGAATTTTCAGAAGGCATAAACTTCTCTGCGTATAAATTTGCTAGGAGAGACAATCCTTCAACGACGACTACGTCTCGTTTTACGGTAGCATACGAACAATAAGATTAATGATTTTTTGACCTCCCTCCAACTGACGAACAAACACTTAGCACAACAACACTTTTGCTTATCTTTTAATTTCAGCAGTTTATTTCTAAAGAAAAATTGTGATACCAACGAATTAATTTGTTATTAAAAAGGTATAACTGATAGATAAATAGCTCTAAACTCTAGTTGAATTTTTTTGGATTCTTTTCCAATTTAGAAGAAGTAAAATTCAAGTAATTTTTTCCAAAAAAATTGATCACTTTATGCGATAGTAATATTAACTAATATGTTGTTCATTCTCCCAAACAAACGCTCTATCACATTTTCTAGAACTTAAAATCTAGCTTTTTTTCTCATTTTTACAACATTAAAGTTTCAAATCTTCACGTCAACAGACAATCACCATCCTAATTAAACACTCGAATGAATCTGTGTGCATGCAGTATAAAATGAATGAAAAATATAAGAGGTTCAATATTGTCAAATTCCCAGCTCACGAGATACACAATGCAATATTTATCGATATTACATAGGTATTGTTCTCCAAACCAAACGTATTTTCTCTTTTACTTAAAAATTAATGCTGTGCTTGAATAGATGACTTTTCAAAATGTGTGAATTAATCACAGTTATAATAATATTGAAAAGTCGCATTGATTTAAAATGTAACGTTTTAATTCCTTGGCCCTCCAGGATTTGAATTAATTCACTCGTTCAGCGACGCATTCAAACGTTTATCTCTACATTGAACGTTGTGAGTATGTTTGGGGTTGTTTCTGGTCTAGCATGTAGGTAGTTCTAACTTTAATCTATCATCTTTTATAGCTCCAATGAATGAGATTAGTTTAAATAAATTCTTAATTTTTTTTAAATTTTAAACAGCTTTAAATTTCATAGTAACAAGTTAAGAGAAGAACACGAATCTCAACATTTTCCCATCCTAGTTTACACACATAACCTCGTTTTGATCATATAACCTTAACTAGATTAATCGGAAAAGTCCGTATCTGATTACAACTTACATGCTGTCGTCTCCTTTGTGGTTTTTTAAAAATATCACCAAATTTTACGTAGACAATATTTCACATAAGTAAAGTTGTTTAGACTTCTGAGGATCATCTACGCTAATCCGGAAATGATTTGAGATTAATGATTTTACGCGTGCTACAACACTAAAATGCCACCATCAGTTCAATCAGAAAAAACTAAAAAATCGATTTTTTAAAAATTTTCCCCCAAAAACAAGTCTCTCCAAAGTGGCGAGAAAATCTTATCTATATGCGCACGCAAAAGAGAAAGAAACAACGTTTGGTGACTGGTCGCAGCGATTGAGTAGCATCCTGTAAAGCGCGCGCTTGTCATTGTCAGTCAACATGGAGTTTAAGATAGATGCACAGGTTTTTCACAAAAACGTATCAAAACTTTATGAGTTTTGGAAAGTAAACTACCGTTGTGATGAATCTGATCTATTTGAATTTGATGTGACCATGAACAGAAAAGCAAAGAGGAAACCAACCAAATGAATGGCTCCTCCTCAACCAACAACAATCCACTCTCAACTGTCGATGTTATATTGCTCGTCTGTGGACGTTTTGAGGTGGTCTCTTACAGTAAAACGTTTACAATCCAAGTATTTCATCATCAATATTAAAATTTGATACACAAATACGATATTATGATGGATTGAAGGAGTGGTTGTTTGGAGTGGATATAAGTGATTCGGTGATTGTGTTTGGTGAGAAACAAATTATTTGTTATGCGTCCAAAAAGAAAATCAACTATCTACAACCAATAGCAGCCGATTCAAAGATTCCTGTCACTTTTTATACCCGACAGAATGTAATTCGGTTGTTGGTGAAGATAGATTTTTCACCACAACCAATATAGGCCAACGAGGAGGAATGCTTTTTGAAGATAGCCGAGCATATCAAATCTATCAAAAAAGTTACCTATTGAAATATCTAATTTTGAACGATTGAACCAATAGAATGTGATTGCGGGTTCATTTTCGAAGGATAAATTGGATGGAATATTCATCGAAAAGTGGAACAAATGCCTAAAAGATAATCAAATCACCAAGGTAAGTCGTCGTCGTCGTGATTTCTAATTTTCTTTTGTCCACTTATCGTTTTTTCTCAACTAGTTTGTTGATATCTCGTCAGAAGTATCCAAATTGTTGTGTGTGAAAGAGAGCGATGAAATTAACAACATACAAGTATACTTCGAAAGCTTCGCGTGTGATGATTGTCTCACTACACGCGAATAGATTGCGTCGGACATATCTTGTAATATATTTAACAAATTTTTCAAAGCAAAATTATTGGATCTAATCGAATCAAACAAAGTAACTTTTTTGGTGGTGGTGGTGGTAGCAGTTGTTGTCAATATGGCCTAGAAAATTAGTCACCATGACTTGGCTTCACTGCTTGAAGATTGTATCGATAAAAAAATCTATTATCCCAATTCCGCTGTCAAAGAGGAAGATGTTGAAATGGCGTTTCCTGTCATCATACAGAGTGGTGGTAACTACTCGGTGAAATTCAGTACTCAAAGGTAATTGATTTTATACATCTTGCCAACTAACCAATTAATTACTCAAATTACTCTAATTGGACAAAGTTTGTAGTGTGATTTTCGTAATTAAACAATTATGGGACATATTAGCATGAAAGTTTTTCATCATACTTCAAAACCCATTTAACTTTAAATATATTCATTAATGTCGATTTGCGCGGCTTGTAACTATAAACACATTTTACACAATTGTTTTAAAATATTAAATATTACGTTTTAGTGATGAGAAAAACCTCAAATTCGATGTTATTGTTTTAATGATCGGAATACGTTACAAATATTATTGTTCATGCTTGATTCGAACTCTTATGATCAATCCGTCGGATGGCCAGCAAAAATGCTACAAACTACTTCAGGAATCGTTCGACGTGGTGACAAATGTGTTGCTACCTGGGAAACAACTGAGAGATAGTTACAACGCGTTTGTCGCTTTTTTCGAGAGAAAAGACAAAAAGTTGGTCAAATATCTGCCGAAAAATGTTGGTTTTAGTACTGGTATTGAGTTCAAAGATGTGTCGTTGTTGCTGGATGCCAACAACACCGCTGTGATCGAATCAAGTATTTGATATTGCTCGCTTTCTTTCTAGCAGTTTTTCTTGTGAAAAGATATGATATTCAATGTGGTGGTAACGTTGAACAATGTCGAAATTGGGTCGTCCAAATACTCGTTCAGTATTGGAGACACTGTGAAGGTGGTTGATTCGGGGGCGTCTGCATGCACCAAACTCACCAAAAAACAGATCGGTAGTGTGACCATTCGAGTAGATGAATCATCTGACGAATCGGATGATTCGACCAAAAATGTGATCTCGTCAGAAAGTGAAAGCGAATCCTCGACCAACGGGGTTTCTCTCATAAGAGAATCGCGTGGTGGAGTTGTTGGAGGTCGTCAACGAAATCTACCCAAAAGAGAGACCACCGAAGACACTGAATACAAACGAAAAAATCATCAACGAGAACTCGCTGTCAAACTCAACGATTCTGCCATGAAACGTTACCTCAATGTGAGCTCTTCCTCCAACAACCAACTTGGTGCTACCAACTCCTCCTCATTCAACTCCAACTCCAACTTTGTCTGCTACAATTCGGTCAAAGAGATACCACGAGAAAAAGATATCACCGAAATGCGTATCCATGTGGATAAACTTCATGATTGTGTGGTTCTACCTATCATGGGCATGGCTGTACCATTCCACATTTCAACCATCAAGGTAACCATATAAAACATTTTATAGGAACATGTTGATTTTTTGTAGAACATCAACACGTCGTTAGAATCTGATTATATGTATTTGAGAATAAATTTTGTGATTCCTTTGCCTGTGTAAGTTGTTGAGATAATTATGCGAAATAATCTTGTCATTTAATTCTATTAGCAACGATTGGATCATTGAGAAGGAAAATTCCAAATGTGTCGCTTACGGAAGTATTAAAGAAATGTGATTGTTGTAGTTGTTGTCGTTTTATTGAAATTTGATGTTGTATAGAATCTATCGTAGTTTGAACATCAAAGAGATTGGAAAATCGTATCCTGATAGCTCACATTTGGTGAATGTGTTTCGGTTGGTGAAGGAACTTCAGAAAAAGTTCAAAACTCAACAAGCTGAAGCAAGAGAATTACAGGTTTGTTATATTAGATTTTTAATTGAAAAACGATTGTCGGTTAGGGTATTGTGAAACAAGATGACCTCCAGTTGAGCACAAACAAAAATCTACCTCGTCTCAAACATTTACTTATGCGTCCAGCTATTGGAAACCGTCGTGCTGTGGTATGATGTTGTTGCGATTGGAGTGGTGGTGGTAGTATTTGAAACTTTTTCGTGTAGGGATTTCTGGAGGTGCATCAAAATGGTTTCAGATATTCTCCAGTCAAATCGGAACATGTGGATATATTGTTTAGCAATATTAAATATGCATTTTATCAGGTAAATTTCTCTCATTTGATTAATTTGGATGTTTTTATAACTTATCAAATTTGTTTTAGCCGTGTGACAAAGAAATGATGACACTTATACATTTCAGACTTAAGGTTTGTGTAGTTGTCGTATCTACTAGCTGAATTTTCTTGTGTATGAAGGATCCTTTGTTGTATGGTAAGAAGAAATTACACGACGTTCAATTCTATGTGGAAACTGGTGTCGCAGTTTCTGATCTCGACAAGAGCAGATTTGCCACTAGTCGAAATGATCCTGATGAGATTGAGGATGAGGAGGTTGAATTTAGTTTGTAGTAAAGAGCTTATTTGGTTTGTAGCGAGAGTTGGAAAACATACAACGTATAAATACCACATTTAAACATTTTTGTGAAGCGGTTGAAACGCTCACTGATGGAAAGATTGAATTCGATTCACCTTTCAAAGATTTGGGGTATTTTTCGGTTTGTTCGGTGTGCAAATTAATCGATTGTTGTTGCGTGTAGATTCAACGGTGTGCCTAGTAGATTTTCCATCCTTCTCACACCCACCACACATTGTTTGGTTAATCTTATGGAGATGCCATTCTTTGTGCTTTCGTTGAATGAGATTGAGTTGGTCCATTTCGAACGTGTTCAAGTATTTATTTTTGTCGGTTGTGCGAAGCGAAATGATCCACCGTTGAAAATAGGCCAATACCAAACACTTTGATATGGCGTTTGTGTTTAAGGATTATTCCAAAAAAGTGGTTATGGTAGGATGTGTTCCAATGGAAAATCTCGAGCCGGTGAAAGATTGGCTCGATAGTTGTGATATCAAATACTCGGAGGGTATTCAAAGTCTCAATTGGGTTAAAATCATGAAAACAATCAATGATGATCCGAAAGAATTCTTCGAAACTGGTGGTTGGAGTTTCCTCGATCCTGAATCCGACCAAGAAGGAGGTGGCGAGGATGGTGATAGTGACTCCGAAGAAGACAACTACAATCCTGGTTCCTCTGATGATGTCTACGGCGAATCCTCCGAATCGGACGAATACATGGAAGATGAATCAGTGGAAGAGTCGGAAGATTCTGCAGAGGATGAACCATCTGATGCGCTCACTTGGGACGAGCTTGAAGATTTGGCTCGTAGAGAAGACGACAACAGACACAAACATCGCGTCGAAAATGTTCCCACCAAAAGACGCACTCAGCAGCACTCTTCCACCATTCAAAGCCACAAAAAACCCAAACACTAACCAACTACTACTCCACACTAGAATCACTAATTTTGGTTGTATTTATTCTTTATCTATGTTGTTCGAATTCCACTATAATTCATCGATAATTACTTTTTTTTAAATTGAGTGATATTTAAAAGCAGTTTTGAACGAGGAGTTAAAATAAGAAAAACTTTATCATAGTAAACGTTAAGTGTTGATATACGTACACAAGTTAAA
>JAODKO010007455.1:0-13455 GCA_027576895.1 Sciades mastersi | reverse complement strand
GTGGTTCCAAAATTCCACAAATAAAGTATAATACAAATGTATTTTTTTATTGAGTAAGAAAAGATCGAATCAAACTTCAAATATTGCATCCACCATTTTACAATCATGGATATCTGGTTTTCCTTACAATAAAGCTAATTTGTCAAACTATACCTCCTCTTTTACACAAAATAACAAAGTTGTATAGAAACAATGATATTTTTGGTAACACTTATTTTAGGAAAAATACAACTTGAGCTTCATATTTGTTGACCCTTTTGATATCTACGTGGGGGTTGTGGATAAAAGCGAAAACACCGACCAAGATATCTCGCATATTACCACAGATCGATTGGAGCTAAGAAAAACCAATTGCCTTGGATACAATCCTTTTAAAATAATGTCTTATATTTTACTTTTGAAGGTAATCTTCGATTCAATTATTCCTTTTGATAAAAATTGTCCAAAATAGAGTGACAATAACAACCATTCTATTATGGAACATCCATGTTTGGGTGATGGCAGTGTCTATCATTTTTCATCAGAATATTTCTCACAAATCAAATGTATTGAGAATGATGCAGTATTTCAACAAATGAATGGGTTTCAATTCGTTGGTCGATATAATCGCGAAAAATGTCATAAACTGTTAATCGAGACATTTCTCCATAAATCAGATCTCAATAAACAGATGGAACAATTCACAAAAACTTTTAGCAATAATTTCCATAAAAATTTTACATATGAAGAAAATAAATATCTTATTGTTACGTAATTTGATATTTCTTATGGAGCATTTTTACCAACAACTAATAGAATAGCCAATAACAACCTTCAATATCACAGCAATGAAGTGACAAAATTTTCGTCAAACCTGGTATTTGATTTTATAATATATTTCCCATATGTCGTAGTTATCGGATATTTCAAACGCGGTATTTGGGCGAGTTTTTGTCGATCAACTCATAACTCCTATTGTTCAAAAACAAACGAACGGTAATATCATTCTCTATTTGATTTAGCTTTATCTTTTTTATATTTTTTTAGCTAAAGAATTTTCCGATACACCTCTTTTAAATAAAAAACTCAATGATTGTATTTGTCTATGCTCTATTTTAACTTTGCACACACGGTAGTGGTCATTTTAACTCAAAAACTTTTTAAAAATCGCTGAACCTGATATTTTTCTGCCGTGTGTGTAAAGCTTAACCACTAAAAGATAAATTTTGTTTTGTAGCTATTCACAAAGTATCATCAGCAAAAAAGTAGATCGTCCAAAATAGAACTCACATAACATACACACTTTTAGTATAAAAGAAGGAAGAATTCCGCATGATATGCAGCTCAGATCCAAGGGACAATCCAACTTACCAAAAAAACCACTCACTGTTGTGCATATACTCGCCGGTACAGTCCACATCAAATAACGATAACTAATTTTATTTCATAGTAAACGAAAAAACTGTAACCCAGGCCAAACTCATGGTTGTTGGAATCGTGGTGGTGCTTATTCTGTTCAGTGCATTGGTTCCACTTGTTCATTTGGTCCATGTACGAGCTCCATCAAAAATCAACTACAAAATCTAGTCACACACATTCAAATTTTAGTTTAATAGAAATTTTTTGATATTTTAAAGATATTGTTTGCAAATACAAGTACTTATCAAAAACTCCCGTCCCAAAACAAATAGCAAATATTTATGAAACAATTACTACACGTCACAATATTACAAATTAAAATTATCTTTCATATTTGCGACCATTTCTCGATCTTCTATCATTATCTCTTCTGTGGTCGGAGGATGGAGATGAGGAGCTGGAGCGATTTCGGCGTCGACGTTGCTCTCTTCTACTATCGCCACCATAGGAAGGAGATCGTCTTGACCTTTGACTTGAATCTCTACGAGTGGTGGATTTGGATCTAGAGGAACGCTTGTGGCGACGTTCTCCATCCGAGGATGAACTATCTTCGTCGGAAGAGTGTTTGTTGACAAACTGAGAAGCTTGGGCAGCTTTGGCCGCCTCCACTAACAACGGATGCAATGGTGTTGGGCCACTAAGAGTGGTGGTGAGATTGGGTCCAGCGTTTTTGGGAGTTTGTTTCAAGAATTGTCTCAACTCTTCGGTGAGTGGTCCCAAACCAATAGCGGTGAAAAAGTTGATAGCAAATCTGGTGTTTTTGGGATTGTCTTTGGGGAACATTCCCTGGAAGTAGGGCACCAGCGTTTCCTCGGTCAACAGTCGTTGTTTGAGTTTGTCGATTCCCATAAATTCGTTCAACTCTTGGAAGAGCATTTTTAAAAATATTCGATTTGAACTGGTGGTGTCTTCTTCGTTGATGCTCACCACATCAAACACCGTCCAAAGGATGGCATCATGGTAGAGAAGATGGGCAAACAATTTGGACACATTACGCAATTTCACGGTGTCAAGACGATGACACGTCTGATAGTGTTCTTTGAATAGGTCCATGAATTTTTCCATAAATTCAGGTTTGAGCAAGCAGAATCGTTCGGTGAGCAAACCATAAAACTTTTCGTAGGATCTTTGCTGCATACAACAGTCAACAATCATAGCGCAGAACTCGTACTAAAACAGACAACATAAATTATCCAAATTTTTAATTGAGATTTGTAATTTTTATTCAAATCCAACTTGAAACAATAATCTAAAATTACTTCTTGGTTAGGTTTCAATTGAACTTTGACCAATTTGTGGGCGCACTCCTCAAAATCTAAACTTGATTGGATAACCAAGTAGACAAGACGTCGCAAGGCGATGTTATCGGTTTCGGTTTTGTCGATGATTCCATTGTTGGATTCACCTTGAGGCGCATCATCAGCAGCATCCAAATCGTCACCATCATCCTCCAAATCGCTTTCGTTATGATTTTCGTCGAAAATCTTCTCCAACTCTTTCTCATCCACCTCCTCCTCGTCACCAGAGTCATCAAGAATTTCTACAAACAAATCCCAACCAACTCCGTAATTCAAACTAACCTAAGAAAACAAACCTCTTTTGATAGCACAATATTTCTCTTCATTCTGTTCATAGTTTGGATCATATTTGAAGATATCTACGATTTTTGTAAACTATTTGTATGAAAAATTTGAACAAATACTTAGAATATCGTCTGTGCTTCCGTTGTCATCCAAACGAATTAGATGAGTGATTTGGTCTTCTTCGAGGATGAGGTCGAGTTCGGAAACAATAACAGGAAAATCCTTCACAAGTTTAACAAATAATTACGTTAACAATAGAGCGAGCATTCACTTTGAATCCATTTTTTCTTATAGCAAATATGACTTCGATCATATACTGCACACGAAATTCCACATCAGCATCATGCAATATGTTCCTTAGCCGTTCGAATACAGCTAACAATCGTTTAATATTAACGAATCCGTACGTCACCTAACACTTATTACCATTGGATCCTTTGGGTGACACCAATTGTAGTTTTGCTCCAACCTCTTTAAGAAAGCTTACCTAAACCAAAGTACAATCAAGTCGATTGTCTCGCATAACAGTGACACCAAACAATCCACGTACAGCAACTTCAATACTGTCATTCGAAGGGTTTTGAAGAAGGAGAGTGAGAATCTCCAAAGCCAAAATTTCGTGAGCCTACCGTCAAAATTACATCACCTCCTGCCAAGGAAGAGTTCAAATATGATAGAACATACCACATTTTGATTGACCAAATGAGCGATAAACTTTGAACTATTTATACAAACACTCTACAGAAACAGCAACAGGTGACAATGGTGAGAGAGTCCAACAAAGTTTAATCACTTTTTCATTGCGTTTAAACGCTCTTCTAAATTGAATAACTAGACGTCGTAACAGGAGTTCACCATTTCGAGGAAACTACACACAAACTAACATGCATGTCAAATCAAATATTCACACGTACTTTCGTGTTTATTATTGCCATAAGTGCAGCAAATATATGGGTGTACATGGGGGACATTACTTGTGCTCGCATCACACAATAACACAGAATCCCTCTTGGTGAGAGTGAATCAAATTGTCGGTCAAAAAAACACAAAAGTACCTTCCTCGTACCAAATTTTCTTGAAAAATCTCCTGCGCAACAAACGAAATATTTGCAATATTCACCTATATTTACATTAAACAATTCCGTTCAAACGTATAAATAAATGTGAACCACTTTGTTGATAAGACCAAAGATACTTTTCTTCATTGTTTCCCATGCCATTCTTTGATATTCCTCACTTTTTCAGTCACATAAATTTTTCTTAAAAACACTATCGAATTTACGTCTTTTTGTCTGTCTCCATGTGTTCGAGATACATCTGCATTCTAGCTGGAGGAATGTACATACCTAAACGTACATAATTAGTCAATTATATGCATCATAAAACTAATCTGTATTTTGGAAAAAAATTTCGTCGTAATTTTACCTTGTGGAGCCAAAGGTTTGGTTTGAGAAGTGTCTTTTTTGGTCACCTCATCATCACCCATTTCTTTCAGTTTGTTGCGCAAGCGTACTGAATTAAAGAAGAAGAAAAGTTGACAATTTCGTGATGTAAAACTATCTAAAAAAACTTACAATCACTTTATATTACATTAAATCGAGAATCCCTTTCATCCCTTATACTGTTTATTCCGTATTTTTCTTTAAATTGTTGAAATGTCATCTTTGTTTTCTTCACTATCTCAAGCAATTTAAAATATATATGTAATTAAAAACAATAATTTCTATTAATTCTTTATATGTATAAAAGTAAAAACATGTTTAAAAATAGCAAATTCGACATAATCTTAAGTATGCAAGGAAAATCACCATGGTCATGGTAACACAAATCTAATATCGAAAAATGACGATTTTTTACGAAATTTAATATATATTTAGTTCCAATATAAAAAATTTTATTTCTAGCAAAATATTAAACTAATTTAAACCAACACTATAATGGCGAAAACAGTTTGAAATTTCATTTTCAGTATTATCCTTGTTATGAGACGTGATTATTTTTATTCTCTTTATGCGGTCAATATTAGAAATAACACTCTCCCAATGGATGGAAGTAATCATTTAAAATTGGCGCATGATTTTGAAAGGATTAAAGTGTAAGACATACTACGGGGTTGGTAGGTGATATTGCACTCACACACAACCATATTCCCATGTTACGCAGTTTGTCTGTAATCCATTCTAATCTTTGTAGAATCGCCCGAGTTTCAGTAATGGCTAACGTTTCCGATCAAAAAAAACTGTCAAACTATAAAATTAGTGATTGTCGTTTCGTAGAATGTGAAAACAGCATTTACATCCGTTCGAAAAGATTTCTTTTTAAACGAGTATGAAGTTGATTGCATGATGGTGTCGATAAACAAATTCGATTGTATACTAGGACAACTTGCCTTTTTCGTGGGATATGATTCTTTCGAGAGATTCGTAATACAATATATTCGCATATTGGATTGATATTTCATATGGTAGAGTGTCGATTTTGTTGTATAACAAAACTCGCGATAGTTTGGTGCTTGTGAAGCAGTTTAGACCATGTAAATGTTGTATTGTTTCGTTTAGCTACCTCAATTTCACATTTGATGTAAAGGTGTGTATCTACAACGAAACAGGCCGTTGTTGAAGTCGTTGATATGTCATCAGAATTCTCCAAAAAATGAACAAAAAACTCAATCTGCCGCCATTACCACCACCACTGAATACCCTCCTAGCGAGTGTGGATTCACTTACGAGGTTATTGCTGGTCTTATTGATGGCAATGAACAACCCATTAAAACTGCCATTCGTGAGGTTTACGAAGAAACCGGCTACCAAATAGACAAAAATCCCACTCTTCGACTAGTGTGGAAAGTGCACAACTCGGTCGATATTAGTGGACGATATTGTAGCTATTAATGTTGATTGATTGAAATTGATCTAATCAACTTTTTAGCTCACTTATACTATGCTGAAGTGACTGATGGTGATCATGTGGGAGTTGGAGGTGGACTGGCTACCGAGGGTGAAGACATTGAGTTGTTCTATTTGCCAGTTAGTGATATCAAACAATTCTTGATCGATTTCGACCATCCAAGAGTATCCGGTTGTAATGCCGCTCTCATGTGGTTTTTGGTTCATAGAAATGGACTTTTGTAAGTGTTGAATCTCCTCCCAATCACTGTGAACATATAACCAACTATAATTAGTTCTACGTAGATTTGAGATTCTTCAATTTTTATTGCATTTATTTGTAGTTAAATTCAAAATAATGCGCCACTAAAATTGAGACCAACTGCGTTAACATTTTCATACATTAAAATACTCAATACATACAAAATATAACCGATCAATCATCCATTTGTTTGGAGATCTCTTCCAAATTTTTCTGCCAAAGTTTTTTGCCAACAAATCCACTGTCTCTAATGTTGTAGAATGAGTTGGGACCAGTAGATTTGGCGGTTTCTCTAAACAACGTTATTTTGTTTTCTCCTCGATGAACAACAATCCGCAAACTTTCCCATGTTTCTCATTCGAAGTCTGGCATGTTTTGGAGCAGGATCATTCTATCCAAAAAGAAATCATTACTACAATGTAAAATAATATATTGATTTCCAACTACATTTGATGACGATTTCACAGACTGTGTAATTAGAGTGGAATCCCCATACTCATCTTCGTCTTCATCTCCAAAAACAGACCCACTTTTTGGAACTATAATTTTTGGAGCTACGTTGGAAATCTAAAAACTCTTCATTTTTTTTATATAAAAAAAATAAACTTGTCACCATGGATTTTGGGGGAAGTTTACGTTCCATTGGAGTGGTGGAGTTGGTAACAAACAAAAAACACTCTATTGGCTCCAACATATTTTCATTTTCGAGGCACAATTTGAATGGATCGTACAGTTCGTTTGGGTGATTGCTCAGATATTCTAACTCCAAATCAGTGGAAAGTTCAATCATACGGTTACATACCGTCGTAATTTTTTGGGTTCATATTTCATTTACAAATTTTCCTTATCTTTAAGACGAAAAAACTCGCGCAGCTATATTATGGCGCATGCGCTGCAAATAAAAATAGGGTGTTTGCGTATTTAGTAGAAAATTTGTGTTTCAGAAATTTTTGAAAAAGTTAAACTAACACAAATACGAATAATCAGTTATGTAAAGTAGTGTTTAAGTTTTAGTTGAACTCTAGCTCGTATAGAATCGTAAATTGTCGTAATCTCCGTCATTTTCATTAAGAGACAAGAATCTCTTTATTCTTCACATGTTTTAACCAATTCTTAGTTTATTATCAATAACCTTATTTTTTTACGAAAATATTTACAAAAAGACGATTGTACGAGTTTTATGTGATGATTTGGTATGTTACATACGGAATAATTTAATTTATTCAAATTAAAAAAAATAAAATATTAATTAAATAGATTTTTACGACTGATGAAAATGTTTTTTAGTATATATATTTTTTTCAACCAATTAAAGTAGGTAAATAATATTATATGACAGTTTTAGTGTGAAAAATCGAGCACGAAAAAATTAAAATTCATTATTTTTAGAGTTTTGAATAGAAATTGAACACATTACATTTCAAAAAAAATGTCAAGCTATTTTTCATGCCACACGAGAAAATATGAAGTATCGTAAACATCGAAACAAAAAAAAAGATTAGCTTAAAGGTTTTGGAAATATTTTAATCGTACACATACTACATATCTACAACCAGTATACTAAGTTTTAAAAAGTATAAATATGACAAAACATATTAAATAACGAATAAACTTTTTTTAAGCGTCGAATTTTGAATGCTATCAAACAGACTTCACATTAGACAAATAAATAAAAAGCACCGACTAAAACCGAAACTTCCCGCAAAAGTTTGTTTTTAAATCTTACTCACTTTTCTTAATAAAAGAATCGATTAGAATAAAATATTTACGTAAAATAAAGCGGCATAAAAGATTGATAGAATGAATGAATTAATCGTGGCGGTTTAAGACGTTTTATATAAGGTAGATTAGTGAGTATGAGGTAAATATTTTGATAAAAATTGGCATTAGCAACACCCAAAAAAGCGTGAGTGCTCCAAACAAACACGCTGGAACATGTGGATAAACTGTTGGCTTGAGAACTGCACAACCTAGTGTGACACTATGAAAAAGGTATTAACAGCGGGAATATTTCCCACCGGAATTAATACAGACACAAATGGAAACCATCACTCCACCAACCAACCCAAGCGTTAATCAAAGCAAAAGCTTTTTATATAAGTGATAGCGGATAGAATTGTTGGTGGTCACTCCAACCAACAGGTCACATCTAATGCAACGCGATTTGTCTTAATACCTTCGAATGTAACGACACACACGATACAAGGATAATATAGGCCCATGATACAACATGGGGATCAGAAGCGTCTTTCAGCTGAGATCATAACTCAAAAATCACACCACAAACCACCCCACACGTAGTGTTGAAATGGTTGTTTCTATGTTGGCCCATCCCAACTTTGTTTACACAATAACTAATCACTAAAATATTGACATATTGAACTCGTTAAGGATAATACGGACTTAGTTGTTGATAGGGTTTTTGAGAGCGCTCAATTTTCGCGTCGTATTTAAAGTTGTAATCTGTCGTTGGGGTTACTCAGCTATTTGTTGACAGTTGTAGGTGGTGGTGTTGTTGCAGTTGCAATCGCAAGTAGTGCACACATTGCTCTTTTCACGCATTGGATAGCCAACCGTTGTAGTCTGGTTCGTAGTGATTTTTTTGATCTATCTCTATTGCTGGCTACCATAGTAGTGGAATCGTTGTCTCTGTAGGTAGGTTATTTTTTTACAAATAACTAGTTTATTTAAATAAATATCGAAACAGTTGTGATTTGTGTTTCAACGTATGGAGACAGATAAATCGATAACAATATGTGAAAGGATTGGAATGATGATGATGGTGGTGTTGTTGTTTAGGTTTTCACAATGAGTTACGCACCACATAACCAACACAATCACAATATGGGAACCAACTGTAACCAACCCAAAATGTGGCTCACATCTTATGTGGGTGTGGGTGGGACTGCCGTGAACAACGTGTATCCTTATGTGGCAGTTCCGTTCCCAATTGCCACCTCGAATCCACCACAAACCCAATCCACATTTTCTCATCAATACGGAAATGCCATAAGAATATCCAACAACAATTTGAACAATAACGGTGGTGTGATGGTTGGAGGAGATATGTGTGTGAATTCTCCTGATGGATTCAACACATCGTTGGCTGGTCGCGAGATTTCAATGAATGCTACCGGGAATAACACCAGTTTTTTTCGTGTAAACCAACCTCCATACAACGACACTCTCATATGCAATCCCTCAGTGGGTTATTCTGTGGTGGATGTGGTTGATCGTTGTGGAGGGAGAGTGTTGAATAATAGTTACGGCAACGATTGCTCGATGGGGATTCCCGCGTCGTACACCGACACAACCGCACACATGAGAACGTCATTTCAAAGGCAACAAATGGCCAACACCATATCGTTATCTTCACAGAGTCAATTCACTTCGTTGAACTCTAGTGAAGCTACGCGTGTGGCAATGTCGAACACACTCAAAGACGATCACCAAACAAGCTCGATGTTTGTGGACGTTCCCACCGAATTCAACAACGACAAAAGTATTCCACACACACCCGTTTGTAAACTAATAATTTAAAATAATCAATCTACCCAACTACATAAATTTTAAAAACTTTATTTGATTGCGAAAATTAGAAAAAAAACACAACTTTTTGTTAATTTCAACCAAGAATGTCTCACAGTAGATGATAAATAATGGTTTTCAAAGATTCTCTACTACACTAATAGTTGTGGAAAATAATTACACTCTAATTGTTAGATATGGGATATGTTTCGTATCGCTCCTCGGTTGACGCGATGAATTCGCCACAGATGGACACTTTCATCCAACCAAACCCACAAACAAGAGATACCACAAACACACACGATATGGCTATGAATTATTCGTTGTTCAATCGATCGTTGAGTCCTATCGATATCGACAATACCAGTAGTAGTGTGCATAATGTGAGTGTCAGTGATGTCACTTTGGTCACCCCTGAAAACCCCCACGAACCATACAAACCGAGATCCAATGTGAATGTGGCGGGAAAAAAGATGGAAACATCGCTTGGTAAATTATCCACAGATTTTGTCCAACTTCTTCAAAAATATCCACCATCGGAAGGGATTGATTTGAATCAAGCTGTGAAGATATTGGCTATGCCTAAAAGACGTATCTACGATGTGACCAATGTGCTCGAGGGTATAGGTATTGTTGAGAAAGGCGCCAAAAATCATATAAGATGGGCGTAAGTTTTGTGGAGATGGGGTTTTTTTGGGGGTGATCACATTGAATATGTTTAGTTCGAAAGGAACAATGAATTTACAACCGCGATGTGCGGTTGCAAGAAAAATCAATTCCGAGAAGAATGCTAGAATTTTTTATAAGCGACTTTGTAATGATATTGATCTGTTGTATGGATTGATTGAGAGAACCTTTGAAGAAGTTCGTTCACTGTGATTGTGCTATTTGTTGTTGGAGCAATTTTAAATGCCAATTTGTTGTAGATCGTACGTGAGTTTGGACCTACTCAAAACTATTGAAACCCCAAACAAAACCACCTTCTACCTTAAATCTGATCCTAGAACGTCATTCAACATAGAATCGACTGATGATGTGAGTCGTTGTGACTACACACACACACATTTACGCAATTGACATAAATTTGTTTAGACCAAAAATATCAGTTTCAATCTTGTGGACACTAGAACAGGTGAGAATCTTTGTCCACCCACCATCTACAATCTCAATCATAACGAGTCTACCACAACTGTTCCCTCGAAACCCTGTCCACTTGTTGACACTTCGGTTAATGATGAAAACAACTCCAACTTCATATCTCCAACCAAAACACTACAATCTTACCAACTACCCTCATCCAACCTAGTCAACAACACTCCTGTGTTTGAATTTAGAACACCAATCAAAACAACCAACTCACAGCCCAACAACACCAACGACACCGGGCCATCTGTGTTGACTCCACGTAAAACCAACTATGTTGATAATAGCGCCATTGAAATGGGATTGTTTTGGTATGTGTGATGATTTGTTGTTGGCACAGTTAGTGCTCGTAGACCAACCTCTAAATTGATCCCATTTAGGGACTCACACAATTTCTTGCAAAAAAGTCAAACCTACATGTTCGAAGAGAATAAAACCATTGAAACAAGTGCCACCACAGTAGCACCTATGCCAAACAATTTTTATAAAGATTCCAATTCAAATTCCCACAATACTAACCACCATGAAAACCCTTTCTAATACACACAAAACATCATCGATAAATTATTATTGGATCATTAGTTCGCTTGGATTTGATGGAAATCTCCATACACCCTATTATTCACACTTGGTGTACTGAAATATATTCCATTCTATTCGACCTCATTTGATTTTAGAATATTTTTAACAAATTTCCATTGATATCTATCATTGGAAGTGGTTCGATCTTATTTTTTTACGATCATAACGCTGGTGTTATTTTTTGCAATTCTTACCAATTTGATATTGTTGAATGATTTTAAATTGAGTTGTTTCCAAGGCGCCAAAAAAATAATTGATTTCAAATATTAGATTGTTCAATGTGAATTTTTCTTTCACACACTCTGGGATTCATGTGCTATTCATGGGATTCATGGTATTGGTTGAGGGTTGTTATTGGATTGTTTGAGCTGTCACATTCATCGCCATTGTTTGTATGGTTCTAGTCTATTGAGTCACTTGATGATATGATTGTGTGGCTATTAACCAATTTTGGTACACCATCAAACCATTCATTCGTTTCACCCTTGAGATTATCTCATTTTGGCTAAATACACCGTTCATTATTTGTTTCTGCTCGAAGGGATTTTCACGTAAGATTTTTTACTCTTTACCTTTTACAAAAATCACTTTATCAAATATATTCCTCACGAATAATCAATACAACATAAACTTTGTTACCAACAAAACTAGTAGAGATGTTCTAATTCAAAAAAATCAATAAACATACAATTTTTTAAGAATTTTAATGCTTGTTTACTTGGTAATGTTACACCTAAAAAAATTTGAGCAAATTCACCACCAACGATCAAAGTGTTAGGTTAATGTTGGGGAGATTTTAAAAGAATTAATCAACTCCTATCCAACCAAACCTCGATAGTAACATATTTTGTTTGCGATGTTTAACGGGAAATTCCCGAAAATTTTTTGCTTCTTTTAAACTAACCAATCGTTCACTTTTATTTGTCACATGTAATAAACCATTTATTAATCACCACAAAAACGTCTAACCAAATTATAAGATACCACAACAACAACTTCAAACATTGTGTTTTTATTTTTTTTATTAATCTGGCTAATTAAACTAATCCTCTTTATGTTATCCTACCATATGAAATGATTTCATCATCTTCTAAACTTGTTTTATGATTTTTTTTATGTTTGTTTGATGCTCTATTTTTTTCTAATAATAGTGATGTTTTTTTCACAGTATATTTGTTATTCTAAATAAACAAAATAAACAAGACATTGTCTCATTTTGTTATCCTTTATTGGATGGATAATACTAAATTTACAAGTTTAAATCCCATTATGTTCATTGGGTCGGCAGCTGAAATTCAATAAGTAATGTTTCGCTAGTTAAAGACGCATACACAAACATGTAGATATGGTTGCTTTAGCGATAATGTAATAACCGATTCGCTGGAGCAGTCCAAAAAAAGATTTTCTTCGGAGTATTCCAGGTTGGTTATTTCTGAGTAATCTCAGTTGTAGTCTTAACCATAATCTCTTTTGCAATTTAATTCTAATCCACGGACCCGATTGCACTTAATGCTAGAAGGTTGAAAAAATTTGATATTTTTTTGGAGCTCGGGCTTTTTGGAGGTAGGTCCAGTTAGTGGTAGTCTGTTGTTGTTGTGTTGATACAAAAAACCTTTATTATCCATTATCACAATGTAACGATAATTCGTAGTGTGGAAGCATGGGATTGTTATCGCAAGGGACGCCACTTGGATGGGAAGAAAGCAAAAAATACGCTGATCACATACGTGATCATGGCATTCGACAACTAATCAATCTTTATAATCGGGTTAAAGATAGAGATCTTGATCGATTGAAATGGGGCGACGAAGTACTCTCACCACAGTCCACATTGATATCTATTCGATCTAGATTGAGTACACTTTGGTGTATGTGGATGATGCCAACAAAGACACTCGTTTGGCTTTGATTGCAGACAAAGTGGTGGACGAATTACAAATACCAGAAAGAATAGATGAGAGGTATTTTTGGCGGAATATGTCTCCCAATCAAAACGCTTTATTTCCATTTCTATCAAGAAATATTGATTCGTGTTGGAGAGTGGAATATGCAAACTATATGCTGGAAGGCACTC
>JAODKO010006969.1:0-20106 GCA_027576895.1 Sciades mastersi | reverse complement strand
CTGCGAAACAATCTGACATTGAATCGATAAAAAATAGTATCAACTCAAATGTAAAAAATATTGAGGAGCTCAGTGAAAAAATTAAAGCTGATTACGAACAGTCTTTGACCACTTCGAAGGATCTTTCTCATAAGATTGACGCGAATTCAGTAAGCACCAAATCGCTGCTTAAAAAATTAAACTCAATGGAAGAAGCTTCCTTGTTCGTTAATAAAATGTTGGATACTCTTTCAAAAACTGAAAAAGAAATCAAAAAATTCCAAGAAACGCTAAACAACTCAAAGGAACGATCTGTCAAAGATATCCAATCAAAAAAAGAAAAATTGACTGCATCGATTCCCACTAAAAAAGCTTCGTTGGAAGCGCAAAAAGATAGCATTAGAGAAAAAATTAATGAATTCATAAAGGCCTACAAGAACTTGGAGAAAAAAGCCGATGAGGTAGTTGTGGAACCACCGAGTGAGCTCACCAATAAGAGGGATGACTACTTGGCATTAACCAATGCGTTAGATGAAGAATATGAAGTTTTAGTTGAAATTATTGAAGCTTACAATAGTGCCGGTATTAGTCATTACAACGAACAAGAAACTTCTTTCAGCGGCAAATACTCAGAGTTGGATACAACCTCATCCAACAAACTTAAAGAAATTCAATCATTAATATTAGAAATCACCCATATCATCGAAGACGATGAACAAAAAAAGAAAGTTCAAAATAAATACGACACACTTTTACAATCAGTTGATGAATTCCTTACTCAAAATAAAAACGCTTCTTTCACTGTTGTTGATTACGATCAGGATGATGTTGATGCAAATATTTCGACATTTACTCCAGAAAATGAAAAAGAGATTGAGGACCAAATGAAAGAAATTGAAAATACGTTGGTTAAAATAACAGCGTTAGCCGATAAAAAAGACGTAAATGAGGGGAGTGATGTGGAGAAAGAAGTAGTTACTACCACCAACGATGTTGTCGAGAAAGATTATCGTGAGAGAGAAAAGGATATGGCTGTTGGAAACGATAGGAATAAATCGGCTGTTGATTTTTATAAAATAATCATATCGATTGCTTCCATCTTAACTATTATCGTGTTTATTGGAGGCGCCATGTTATACTACAGACATAAACAGAAACAAGCGATCTACAAAAAATGTGAAAACCTTTACATAAACGTATAATCAATATGGTATTGAGAAATTTAGTTTATCATTATATCACTATTGTTTACATATAATATTAAGTATTAGTGTTATTCGTTATTTTCGAAAATCATGTGTTCTTTGCGTTTTTAACTAGAAATATATTTGACATTGCTTCTAATTATTTTTTCGAATAAATAGTCAATTTAAACAAATGTTAAAAGAACAGTTTTAAAGTAGAAACAAGTCAAACAGTTGATGAGTGAAATTTTCTTTAAAGTTAATGTGAGATTTTATGGATGTATGTAACAGCTTTATTTTAGATATTATAACGTTGCTAAAAAAGTAATTTGATTTATAGAAACTAAGTAAATATCGTCTATCTACTGTATCCAGATTTTGGTAAAACTACTATGATTCTGATATTGGACAATATTATCAGAACGAAATTGGACGGGGCAATATTTGAAGCTAAAGACCAACAGCACCTCCCATTCTTCTGGAATCACCCACACCAACAATCGTTGTGGGTTTGGCGTTGTTATCGAGACTCAACTTTATCCCAGAAACTGACGAGGAAAATACCCATTTGATGGGAGCAAATTTGACACGTCTTTTTCGGATGAGAATGTTACGAACAAATTTAGGTATTGGTCTCACACGCTCCGAAAGCACGCTAAACATCGTTAGAATAGATTTGAGAATTTGTGTCATACGTGGTGGTGTTGGGTTTGATAAAAACTCTGAAGCGTTTTACCGATTCCATCAGTGTTATATTTCTGTAGTAGTGATTGATGAGAACTTGTGCGATAGCGGCAGGAATTCTCAGTCCTCCAGTACCTGAGAATACCGCTTCAACACGTTCATGTTCTTTGTTCAACACCAACACTGGTGTCATATAGCTTACGTGTCTTTGACGTGTTGTGATATTTTTTTTTGTATTCTCAATAGATCTCTCGTTGGCCCAAAATTTCAACCTACGATTGACCATAAAACCCAACGATGGGTAGCTCCGTTTCGCTCCAAATCTAATGATTAATCAAATCAAAATTGAACACCATCTCAACACTCGTTACAAACTATTGATGGATGATTCGATTGATACTCCATTTCCACAGTTGTCGACAACACTTACTGAAACAGTTCCAGGAATTTCGAGCGGTGTCGCATCGTTTACGTTACCAAGTGGTTTTTTCCGGCCCACTCTCTTCTCTTCTGGTGGAAACTCTGGCAACAATTCGGTAGGTGGTTCATTTGTTGTTTCTTTTTCAGTTTGTGTGGAATTATTAGATGGCGGAGCTTTCTTGGTCTATAGCCGAATTTTAGAATATTTACAAATCTGTACTCCTTACTTCAGTAGTAGGATTTCTCGAATAAATCCCAGTATTTCTGTAGGCATTTCTCAAAATATCGTACAACCCCACATAATAAATAGGTTTGACACTCGAATCTGGTAGAAAGAAAGCTGCATTTTTCTCTTTGTAAGCTATCATTTCAAGTTATATAGTAAAATATTTTCAACACATAAAAAACACCTTTCATAGATTTAACGATAGATGCTAGAATTGGGCCTCCACTTTTTGTTGAAGGAGTTACCAACGTGGCGTTGTTATCGATTGGCACCATAGAAAGTTTCATGTGTGATGTTTTGTATTCGGAAAAATCACTCAAATTTTTGACTATTGATTTTTTGTTGAGAAATGCTATCATCGTTTTTGCTATATCTCCATTGTATATCTCGGTGTGATTCAATGACAAGTTGTGCAATGTTCTTGCCAATGGTAGGTTGACAATAGGACTCCAGGCCGGTCTGACGATTCCATTTTTAAAAAGCATATTTCTAAGTAGTGTTCCATCCACAAAATTTCAATGTTGTTAGTGATTACTTCAAAAATGGATCTCTTTTTAATTTTTTGGCATGTCTACGCGCCATTAGACGAAACTGCGGTTTGATTTTCCAACCTTTCAAAGCAATCATTATAGGTAGGTCGAAAAGTGTTTTCCATTCGAGATTTCCTCCCTGTTTCCACAACTCATACAATCCCATTGTCAAACCTGGAATTCCAAAAGTTTTTTTCTCTTTATTGAACAAAATAAAATCAATACCACATATTTTGCCTCACTTTTTTGTGTCACACTCGCGTTAATCGACGCCAAATTGGAGGGTTTGATTTCGCGAAAATCCAATATCTTCAATTTTCCATTCATCAAACTCACAGATACACCACCTCCAGCAAGACCTTTATTTGAGTAAACACTCAAACAAGTGTATTCACCAACTTTGACAAAATACCAGTAGATGCAAATTCTATCACTGTTAAACAGAGTGTGGTGGCGATAGCCGAATCAATCGCGTTGCCGCCATTTGCAAGATAATACGCTCCCACTCTAGAACACCTCAAATCGTCAGATACCACCATAGAATTTTTGGATTCGTTAAACATTGTGTATGTTGCTTTTGATATGTCGGTATAGTGGGAGAGATTGTATTTTCCGGTGTCCAAAAGTTTTTTTACACGATCCTCGACAGTTTCTGCCTGAGTTTGATTTTTCAAAGGAGCTCCTCCACAACTGTTTTCTCTCACAAATATTAACACAATAGTTAAACCTACCTTTTAAATCATAAAACTATTTTGTTTTTGTTTACAACACTTACAAAATTTAAAAAAAAAGATATTCTCCCATTGGATAGCCTCATTTTTAGTTGTATTAGGTTGTCAAATAATTTATTCAATTGGTTCAGTAGTACAATAAATAGGAGCTTCAAATTTACAATTTCCCATGTTGTATCTGTAATAATAGAAGCCATTTGATGATTTGATTGTAGGAAAATTTCATATATGTTCAATTCCCATGTCTTTTCGGCGTCATTCAGAGTTGCTACCTTTGAAGTTGTGCTTCGCTACATTACTTCACTAAATATTCCTCAGTGGTAAACCTCTCCCATTAACATCTTTGTTTGTTATGAGTTGGCCATATAAAATTTATTACGATTTTTTAGTCATACACACACATTAAAACATATATTTGGAAATAAATTTAAAAAATGATATAAAACGTTTTCAAAAGTTGAGAGTGAAACTGAGCGACCGCAACAACAATTAGATAAAATTAACTTTTAGCTCTGGAAATATAACAAACAAAGGTGGCATAAAAATAATTTCTACTAGAATTATCTATCGGTTATAAAGTTGGTTCAACAATGTCCTACACCAAGCATAAACTTCTGTAGAACATCGAATTTGATAGTTAAAATCAATCTGGTTTGGTTAAAATCCAGCAGCTCCTCCATTTTTTCTCGAATCTCCCACTCCAACAATACTCGAAGTTTGGTTTTTCTCATTATATCTAACACCAACCGCCGAAACGGTACTAATATAATCTTTTCTAATATTTCCAATAACAAGAATATTTTTTTCTTTTAGAATTCTTCGAACATCCAATGTGATCTGGTTGATTTCTTCCGAAAATACACTAAACAAACAAACAAACAAATAGAGGTTGAAATCACACCCCACTATAGAATAGCATACGCATCAGGTTTGTAGGGATGAAATAAACGGGGATATTCCACCGACGATTCGATCGATAGATTTCTGTGATAATGATTTATTAATACTTGGGCAAGTGCGGCGGGTGATTTTCTTCCACCAGTTCCCGAAAACACTCCTTGAATTTTACCGATACCCACATCAACAACAAGTGTTGGAGCCATATAATTTATATGTCTAGTTGCCATATAATCGTCTGTTGTGTTGTAAATTGGTTCGCCGGTGTATTTGTTGTAGTATGGCCATGTAGATACTTTGCTGTTGGCAACAATTCCTAGTGTTGGAAAAGAATATTTGGCGCCAAACCTATGTCAAATAGTTTTTACTCAAAAACAACGTTTCAAATTTACAAAAATAATTACACGTTGCTAATGGATGACTCTAGCGAAACAGCATTTCCACACTTATCAAATACACTCAAGGATGTGGTTCCGTGGATACCATCCGAAGTCATGTCATACAACGAATCTATCTCTGGAGTTCGTCGTTGTTTGGTTACGGTTGTGTTGGTGGTGGTGGTGGGAGTACGTGTTTGATAGGATGTGTAGGCATGTTGTACCGTTAACATCTAAACAATTTCCACATAAGTAAAGTTTATGTTTGAACCTAAATGATTAAGGTTATTGTTAGACCATATTTTTGCTTGGTGTAAGGTTGATATCACGATAAGCGTGTTTTATTATTTCGACGAGATTTATATAGTAATCATCATCAACACTGGAATCCCCATGAAACACTCCAATACTTGCATTCTTATAATCTATAATATTTTGTGGGAAAATATATTCGTAGCTGTTACAACCATGACAATTTACCTCCCATTGCGTTGAGCATATAGGAAAGATAGGGTCCTCCAGTTCGTTGAGAAGTGGTAACCATGTAGAAGGTTTTGTTCAATTTTAAAACCATAAGATCAAGACTTTGAGTGTTGTATTTGGAGAAATCACCTGTGTAGTTAATAACTGACATATTGTTTAGTTGATTGATCATGATTTGATTAATGTTTCCCGAGTAAAAATCCGTATAATTATTTGACAACACAAGTAATGTTCTTGCAAGAGGTACATTCCGAATGTATTCACCAACCGATTTGACTTGATCATTGTTAAACAGCATGTGTCTTGGAGCAAAATCAAAAAAACATTAAAATCGAATCATCACATCATACCCTAAAAATGGATCTTTTATCAGATGTTTCTGGTGATATTTAATAGCTTCGTAGAAACTAGGTTTTATTTGCCATCCTTTGTAAGCGATTATGATTGGAATATCGAAATGCGATGTCCAATCGATTGCTCCACCTTGTCTCCACAAATCGTACAATCCCCTTATCACACCAGGTATTCCAAAAACTCTGCCATCTAAATAGTGATTATAGCACACGGTGATGTGGTATTGAAACGACCTTTGTTTATGGTGTAGGTTCCATTACATATGTGACAATAGGATGAGGTTTCACGGAAATCGAGTGCTATTAGTTTGCGTTTTATGTAACTGAGAGAAACTCCACCTCCCGCCAATCCTAAATTCCACATATTACCGCCAAAAGCAGACACACACACACTCACCTGTTGATTGGAATTCAATAACCGATAGACAAAGAGTTGCTGCCACCGCAGCGTCGATAGCATTACCACCATTCTCGAGATAGAATGCACCCACCCTGGAACATCTCACATCATCCGATGAAACCATAGCTTGTGCTGTTTTGTTTATTGTTACAACGGTCTCATCTGAAAGGTCGGTAAAATGGGACAAATTGTATTTTCTTGTTCCCAACAAATCATTCACACGGCTCGAAACTCTCTCATCCAAATCAACAAAATTTAAATTGGTATCAGCACAATCATTCCCTCCAATTCTTATTACGATCAACAAAATGACACCCTTTTTAACAAAAATTAAACGTCACTATCATAAAAATGATATTTTACCGTGTGAAATATGGACTTTGTCAATTTCAACAACTCAAACATTACTTTTATTTCGGTCTCAAATACGATGTGAATATCTCATTCACTTGATTGTATTGTAAACTGGCGCTATAGTATCTAAATTAAACCACCAGCCAGTGTTAATAATAGAAGCTAAAGAGAACCACTTGAGAAAGAGATTTCTAAATGGTTCAAATTCCCAAGACTTACTTCTCTATGTTCATACCTTTGGTTATTGATACAGTGTGTCAAGAGAATTGGTTGAATGCTGATATGTCTTGGAACCCAAATCTACCAACCAATATCTTCATAATGTACACTGTGTGTTTGATCTTATTGTGAAAAATTTTATTTTTTTTTGTCAGCTCCTTCCACAAAAATTGTAACAACGCGGACTATTAAATTCATTATATTTCATCAATATTTTTCCGATATCATCAAATCATAATCTGTCAACATAATTTTTCTGTTTATCTTTAAGATTTTAATGCGGTAAAATATTCCACTGATCATGAATAACTTCAACATGTTTGATTTACTTATGTTCAAGTTCATTTTGGACAATTTTTAGCAATGAGAAATAGGTACAAATTAATGTTGTTTTTGTTTTTATGATGGAACGTTTAGAAAAGAGAATTTTTAACATACAATCTTTGGAATTGAAAAAAGTTAAGCACACAACAAAATCGATAATAATATTATTTATTGGAGTAGAGTTAGGCTGTATACGTTTGGAGGAATATTTAATGTGTATACAGAGTGCAATGTGGTATGCCGATTTTTTGTATAGCAAAGAAAGACTTGTGAAATTTAACAGATAATATCTGTTATAGGTAAGCGAATGAAGTGAAATTCGTAGTGGAATATCACGAGTAATTTAATGGAATCGAAGAAGAAAAGTTTGTGACTGGTTAGATCCCTTTTAAACCGGAATTTCTTCTGAAATCGGCCATTCCGAAAATCGATTCTGGGAAACCGTAGGCATCTCTCGTCATACGAATTGCTATAACGGAACTGGAATGCCCAGCGCCTATTATTTGCAATGAAACTTTTCTATTCGAAAGGATATAATCAGAGATTTCCTTAGGAATTGGTATCTCACGTTCGAACCACAAACTAAATTCAATAAAACAATGAAGATTATTTGTTTTATACTTGTCGTTTAGGAAGCTAACACCAATTCGGAACAATCCTATCGCTTGACCAAGATATATGTGTCTGAAATAGTGATTTACCATAACTTGAGTGAGCGCAGTTGGAATTTTTCTCCCACCAGTTGCACCAAATATTCCATTAACTTCTCCGGTAGTTTTGTCAACAATTATGTTTGGTGCAAAGTAGGATAGGTAATTTTCGGCGAGAGGTATTATTGGTTTCAAGTCTTCACCAACTTCCAATACCGAAAACGTATTACCAACAATTCCCAACGAAGGATAACCGAAATCTCCACCAAATCTAAAGTGGTGTGTGTTAGTTGGGTATTGTTAGGTGATTCGGTAAGAAATATGATTACAATGTGTTGATTGCTGTTTGCATCGCCACAACGTTTCCACATTTATCAATGACGTTGATCGCAACCGAACCTTCGATATCATCGTTCTCCTCGTCGATCTCATTCATTAACGAAAAAACTCTGCTTACCAACCTTTTAGCGGCTGCAATCTTACCAATATTTTCGTTGTTATACGCATCTTGAATAATTTTTAGCTACAAACAATGAATATCTACTCGTCTAATAACCACAAACACATACTGTATCACCGTGGCTTAAGTTAAAGTTTTGGCGATAACCATTTTTAAAGGTATCATAGAGTGCCAGATAATAACTTTGGTCTACGGTACCATTTGATTTTATGACATCAGGGTTACGATCAATGAATCCTATCAACAAAATTTGTATTTAAAAAGCTGTACCATTCCAATGAGGTGTGTGTGTGTACCTTTCATCGAATTTAAAGCATACGCAAGAAATGGTCCACCTGTTGTTTTGGATGTGGTGATCAATTGTAGGTTGTCTTTCACATCGAGTCTCAGAGTTTCAACACTTGCGGTGGTGTAGTTGTGAAAGTCATTGAGGATACTTTCGTAATTTTGGGGACTGACTTGTTTTGATATAATCAATGGAATACTTCCTTGATACATGTATCTGTAGTCTTTGGAGAGTAGGTGGAGTGTTCGTGCCAACGGTTTGTTGACAATCTTTCCACCTACTGTTTTCACGACATCCCCATTAAATAGAATTGATCTTGGTTGTACACAAATAAAAACCTATTTTGTTCAAAACATCAAACACTACTTACTTGAGGAATGGATCTTTTATTAGGAGTTGTTCTCTCGCTTTGATCATTTGATACAAAGTATATTTAATTTCAAATCCGTTGTGTGCAATAAGAATTGGAATATCAAACAATGATTTCCACTCAATGCTTCCACCTTTCTCCCACATCTCATATAGTCCCTTTATCAATCCAGGTATTTTGAGGACTCTTCCCTCTTAACGACAATTAGCAAATCAATCAAAATTTTCAGTGATAACATACTTCCTCCGGCAACAATGTCATTGTTGGAAATAAAAGTTTTTGAAAAAGTCGGATGGAAATAATTTGTATGGATCTGTCCATTCATATACATCAAAGCCAAACCACTTCCGGACAAACCTGTCGACGCCATACTCACAACCGAAAGACAAAGTGATGTAGCCACTGCGGCATCAATAGCATTTCCACCATGTTCTAGATAATAGGCACCCGCTCTAGAGCATCTTACGTCGTCGGAAACAACCATAGCTTGTTTGGTTTTGTTTTCCCATATGTTACCCTCTCTATTCTCAAAAATTGTATAATAGGTCATGTTGTAGTTGCCAGAGTTGAGGAGATCATTCACACGTTGATTAACTTCTTCTGTCAATACAGTAAAGTCAACCTCTTCAACTTCCATAGAGAAGCCCAACAAAAGTGCCACCTTACAATCAATTCCATATTAACTCCCGGTTAACATACCACTCAAATACCAAAACGAAAACAGTTCTCATCCTGTCTACTCCAGCCATTGCAATCAATCTTAAAAATTCTGTCAAATTAAATGATTCGATTTCTTTATATATTAAATTTTTGCTATGGAAACATAACTGGATAATTTGTTATATATCATCAAAATTATTTAAAAAATAATTTTTTATCAATACATCTAATTTTGATTTAACTATTACCATTATGATTTATTTGATAAAATTATCTAGAGAATAACTACAATAGTTTTTGTTTTATGCAAAGGAACAATTTAAACATACTTATATATTTAAGATTAATTTTATTCTATTTAATCTATTATTAATTCATTTTTTTTCTAGATATTTAATTACAATTATAAATATTCCCATTCGAAATTTTAATTGTATTTCTACAATCTATAAATATAATCAATAATTTTATTTATCAGAATAGATGACACATACTATTCTGGTCAAAGAAATCAGAATTATCAAACATAAAAACTCATTCATAATTCAGCATTTAATGATTAAATTGTTATTTTAATTTTCTTACAAACCACGCTTTTCAAAAACCAATAAAACTCATAACTCATTCATCATAAAATATCGTATAAAATTTAAATATGCTCATGAGAATTTTTTGTTTGATTCAAATAAAATATTCAGTCTAAAATTCGAGCCAACCAATATGATGTGTGAGTCAACACCTCTATGATACCACCTTATGCCTACTGGAGTATTCGCTGTAGATACATGAATTAGTCTCTTTATTTTACTTTAAAAAAACTATTTATAGTTTATGTCTATTTAAAAAAATCAAAACTCTTTTCCAGCTTGCTGAGAAAAAACTCAAACACATTTCCTCATTACTCATACATTATTATTACGAATAGTATTTTTTGATTTAAGATTTGAGTAAATTTCGTTGGTTGCTATAGAAATGCAACGGTTTTTCAAATATTGTGAGCGTTACAAACCCACTGAACCTCCATTTCTTCGGTAGTCAGCCATACCAAAGATTTCATCTGGAGTTCCTCGATCATTCCGAGTGACACTTATACCTGTAACAGATGAATAGTAATATTGTGGAATGTGTCTTAACGAGACATCTTTCCAGGTTGTTAAATATTCAACAATTCCGGTTGGTATTGGTTTTGCTCGTTCCGTATATAACCTTAATTCATTTATTTATAAATTGATATGTTTTACACGTGTGTGTGTGTGTGTCTACCCTGGACTACGAGGGTCATAATAGATTCTAAAGTATCCAATTGAAGTGCCAAGAGACATATTTCTCAGATAATGCTGAATCAACACTTGAGCAACACTTGAGGTTATCTTGTGGCCACCAGTTCCCGAAAATAGTCCATCAATTTGATTGTCGGTTTTGTCGATAACTATAGTTGGTGAGTCGTATGTTTTGTGGCGAACATTCGCAGGTTCGACCACGTTTTGGTTCTCGTCCAAAACCACATCACTGAAAGTGTTTCCCACTATACCCAACGAAGGAAACGAGAATCCGCCGCCAAATCTAAAAGGGATAAAAAGACAACTTTTTTTACAGTTGTAAAAATCGTTGATTACATATCATCAATCTCGGTCACCATTGATATTCCATCACCACATTCATCAATAACATTTAACGATACTGTTCCGTGATATCCGTCGTCATTTAAAGCTTCGTCTGTCTCAGCAGATGGTGGGACCTGATCGTTTTTCGCCACAAAAGATCTAGCTGTTGTGTTGGTTGTCATGTTGGCATATTTGTAGTATATATTTTTTATTATTTCCAACTATAAAAACAACAAAATTATTATAGCTAGCCAAAATGGTATACTCCATCTTCTTTCATAAAACCTTCAGCATTAGCTTCGGAAGCAAGAATCATGTTAAACAGATTCAAATAATAGGTATCATTCATGCTGTAACCATTTATAAACATATCAGGGTGTGATTTAGCAAAACCTAGTTATTGTCAAGAAATTGTGTGAGTGAATGATGGGTCAACATTTCCCAGATGGTTTTATTACCTTTCATTGCATTGACAATAAAAGCCACTAGTGGACCACCAGTGTTTCTAGATGTTGTAACCATCTGTTTGTTGTCCACAATTTGGAGACCCAATAGATCCATATGTTTGGTGGTACAGTTGGCCATTTCTTGCACAAGATTTTCGTGGTGTGTGGGACTGATTTGTTTGGTCATAATCGAGGGAATACTTCCAAAGTACATGTTGCTATAATTCTTGGAAATCAAATGAAGCGTCCTTGCCAATGGTTTATTGACAACATAATCTTTGGTTTTTTTCAGTGCGGTTCCATTAAATAAAACAGATCTACACAATGTGTGCATTATTAATATCTGTGCTGGTGCAGAAGAGGAATGTTACGAAAGAAAGGGATCCAGTTTGGCTTTTAGTCTTGCTGCATACATCTTACTATAAAAAGATGGTTTTATTTCAAATCCCTTATAGGCAATTATTATTGGAATGTCGAATAGAGTCTGCCAGTCGACTTTTCCACTTTGATTCCACAGCTCGTATAATCCCAACACAAATCCTGGAATTTTGAATGCTTTTTTAGCTTTACAAAAATTTAAAAAATATCTCCAAATATCTGCTCACTCTCAGAGGTGGCGTTTGGGTAGGGGAAAATAGTTTTGCTTTTGTATGAACGGAAGTCCTTTGCCTGAAATTTACCCCCCAAAAAACTCAATGATAACCCGCCTCCACTCAAACCTAACAATGTTCACTTCAAACCAACTCACAATGGTTCACAATGAGATAACCTGAGGATGCCATTTCGACCACGGCATGACAAAATGAGGCAGCTACGGCGGCATCAATTGCATTGCCACCATGTTCAAGTTGGTAGGCACCAACTCTGGAACATCTAGGATCATCCGAAACCACCATTGCTCTCTTTTTTTTAATCCACAGTTTATTCGCTAAGCGATAAAATGAGGTAAAATAGGTCAAATTATATTTTCCAGAATTGAGGAGATCGTTCACTCGTTGATTCACTTCTTCATCCAATAGTGACATTTCGGTTTCTGTCATGTTGGTATTGATTTGTAGTTGGATATAATTGAGGAAAAAGAGAATAAGAATCTTGAAAAACATAAAACCAATTTTAGTCAAAGATTAGTTATACTTTAAAAAAGAAAAATTTCCAACCAAACATTTCCTATATATAAATATCGATGATAGATCAAGATGGAAATAACTTTGTGTGATCTAAAACAGCCACTGAATAATTCTCAAGCTGTATCAATCAATGAGGAAAAATTTATAATAGACGCCACAAGGTAGATCGATATATGAAATTCAATGAAAGCGTTTCAATTCCCATTTCTACTTTTTATTATATACATTATTATTATTATTGAATTATCAGGCGAATCGAGTTAATTTTTTAAAGAATATATCTACAAATTTTCCAAAATTACACTTGAAAATATCTATTATATATATGTGGACCATGTTGATACACTTAATAGATATTTCAATGATTTAGAAAAAATTTAATCAAACCTTTAATGTCCTACGATTCAACCCACATTCATTATAAATGGTTGTTTCATTTTTACTTTTATAAATTATTTGAAGTTTTCATTATAAATCTGAGAATAAATGCAAAAAAAACTCATTTTTATAAAACTAGGCGTCATATATTCCTATAGAAATATTTTTTTGTACACATGTATGAAGTTTGATATTTTTTGTGGAGAATTTATGGGCTGTGTGTGTGTGTCTCATAAACCGACTGCTCCTCCATCTTTTCTAAAATCAGCAACTCCAATTACATTGACTGATTTCGAGCGTCTGTTTCGTATTATGCTGATGCTGGTGACACCACTTGAATGGGCTTCTTCTAAGTTTTCAAATTTCATACGATTTTTTCTCAAATATTTTCGAAGTTTTTTGGGAATCGGTTCAATCACCTCAGATGATACCCTAAAAAGATGTGTGTAGCAGCAGTTGTTGTGGTTTTGGTAGTGAATACTTGTTTGGTGAGTAGGGATGAAAAACACGGAAATGATTGACTGATGTGGAGAGAGAAAATCGTTTTAAATAATGATTTAGAACGACTTGTGCTATGGCTGCGGGAATTTTTTTACCTCCAGTTCCTCCAAACAAACCAACTAAACGTTTCGATTTTTTATCTAATATCATTGTTGGCGCCATCGACGATAATGGCCTTGTGTTGTAGGAGGGATGGTTTTTTTCAATTTTGGGTTTGGGACTTTTCTTGGTGAATCTGTTGAAATCAGCCAAATCGTTGTTGGCTACAATGCCAGTACCGGGAAACGAAAATTTGGCTCCAAACCTGTGTGTACAAGTGAAAGTTGATAACTCGAATCGTTCAATTTTAACCTACTGATGATTGATGGTCGAGGTGATCGATACACCATCGCCATTTTGATCAATAACATTCAACGACGAAGTGCCTTCATTGTCAAGTGGAGTGAAATGTTTTTTTTGTGATAACCCTACATGAAATCAATAACAAAGTATATAGAAATATAATTCTATCTATATCTCATTTACGTTTGTGTGAGAATGGATCGGCCGCATTTCTTATATATTTCAACTACAGGCAAGAATATTCTAATCAAACAACAACAAAATAAAACTTTGTGTTTTCCCACCAATTTTGATGTGTATTGAATTGAAGTCTTTATCACATTAATAAGTTTTCGGTAGTAGTTATTTGCAGTTCGAATGGATCTATGTGATTTTGATTCTATTTTGACAAAATCTATAAATTATAAATGTTAGTCTACTCCATTTTAGACAGACAGTGAAACTATTTCACTTTGCATAGCTTCAATAATGTACGCTATAAGTGGACCACCACTGCGTTCGGAGGTAGTCACCAAATATTTCGACTCGTCAAAATTGATGGAAAGAAATTTTAATGGTATCACTTCGTACAGTTGAAAATCTCTCAACCGGTGAGGTGCTCTTTTTCTTTTCAGTGTCATAGCCATTTTTTTCGCCAAAATTCCCCTATTCATAGCTTGATAGTTTCTGGACAAAATATACAACGATTTGGCCAGTTGGGGATTGCGAATTTTGGATCCAACTTTTTTTAGCTTTTTGTTCTTGAAAAATATACGTCTAATGTGGTTAAATTGTTTGGATATAATTACAATAGTTGAATTTTCACCTTAACAATGGATCCCGATAAATTTCCTTTCGATGGAATTTAGCCGATACATGTGTGTGATGTTTCATGTGCCAACCTTTGTAGGCGATAATAATTGGAAGTTCAAAAAGTGACGACCATTTCCGTTTTCCGCCCTTTCTCCACAATTTGTACAATCCCAATGGAGTGCCTGGGATACCAAATGATTTTGATCCTTTCCATACAAAAATCAACAAAATACGTGAACAAATCGATGGTTATTTACCGGTTTTTTTTGGTTGCATACCGTGGAGTGACATTTTTAGTGGAGCAGCCTCTCGAAAATTAAGACCTCTCAGTTTCCCATTCATAAAGCTCAACGAGAACCCTCCTCCCGCCAATCCTACAAAAAATTGTGTTTCAAAATTCTGTGAATTCACCGGCTATTCCAAAACTAATCAACCTGTAGATGGTATTTCGATAACTGATAAACAAAGTTGTGTGGCGATCGCAGCGTCAATGGCATTTCCTCCATGTTCAAGTTGGTAGGCTCCAACTCTCGAACATCTCACATCATCCGACACAACCATTCCTTTTTGAGATGTGTCCTTCAAAACTTTTCCCATATCCGAAGGAAGCTCAGTATATGAGCGTAGACTATATTTGCGATATCGCAACAATCTTTCCACGTAATTTTTGACAAATCTTATGGAATATCGAGCATTTCTCTGTTTACAACTACCGCATTGTAGACAGATTATTACAGTTGCAAGAATCTAATAACAACAACAACAGAAACATTATCAAACCACCACCACACACAACCATTACTATTTTGAATTTGACGTTTATCCAAGAATATCTAAACATAATAATGGATGACCTCTTTGGATGTTTGAGCGCAATGGTAAATACTTGTTTTAACACCTATCTTATTTTTTCAAACACAACTCCATAAAAACAGTCAAAACGTAATTAGAATAATGTGTTGAAAGTGATAATTTGACCAAGTGGATGTATTTATTGGAAATTTTGTTAAAATTTCTACAGTTAGGATGACAGTGATAGTGTTGATTTAACATCTGGAGTTTTCAAGGTTGTTTTTTTTATTTTTTGTGTACCACGTATCCTAGGTGGTGTTAAAGCTATAAAAGAGAAATTAAACCATTGGTAGTTGTTGTTGTCGTTGTCGTTGTTTGGGTAACCATTTAACTTCTTACACCAACAAATGGTCCTCATAATATGCGATTTTTATTCGCTTTTTATTCGATTTAAAAAGAAATTTTATATCACAACATTAGCGTGTGTGTTTAGAGTAGGAGATCAACCTTTTAAAATACCCGGTTTTTTTAGCTTTATTCGTAGTAACAACCGAATAGATAATATTTAGTGATTGTCACTTGGTATTTCTCAGACACTACCCAATCCATTGTTGCACCATGAAAACGAAACATTTTATGTGAACAAAATCTAAAATATCTTTATTTTTCATTACAAGTCTAAAATATTTGTTATCAATCAACTTTGATGATTTCAACTTCATGGATCGATGGAATATCGGGGCCGTGTATAAAAGCCCTAATTTGATGGGTACCGGTTAGTTTGGGAACAATGTTAAATTTGGCGGTAAGAAATTCATTTTCATTCACTTTTCTACATAGAAATTGAGCGTAAACATCAATTGAATGGCATATTTATTACTTGATAAGAAGCTCTTGATTTCCATCACAACAATCCAATTCCAACACCACTTTTAGGTTCTCCATGTAGAAAGGCATTGAGTTTTTCATTTTAACACAAATCGAGCATTTTTTACCAACACCAATTTTATTTGGTACAGTAATTTTGATTGGAGGATAGTTGATGTGGTAGGCAATTTGTTTTTTGTAAAAATTGCCTTCATCAACGAAAAAAGCTTCCACAAGCACACCACATAGATCGCTGTTGATTTTGTCCAACAAACATTCGGCGTCTATTTTTAAAAGTTCTTTGCGTGATTTACGAGTTCCAAAAACGATTGTTTTGGTGATCACCTCATCGGACACCACATTTGGTGGTTGTATCACATAACACTTCAAAGTTACACTGGCTTGTTCGTTGTTGTCACCACTCAGCAGATCTATTTGTAGTGTCAAATCACTACCAAGCGGGATCGAATCAGAACCTTTGGAGGTGACATTTTCGATTAGAAGAATTTTTCCAGGATATGTGTTTTCGGTGTTTGAGGCGTCGATATCCATCAATCTACTAGCTCTAAACATTGCGGAACCCCATTTGTGTTTGTATTCGCTGATAATATCCTCCAAGACATTGTTGCTAGATGCTACAGCTTTTGTACAGATTTTTTGGGTTATTCTTGAGTTTTGTTCCATTATAATTCGCGGTTTTCCATCGACAACAACCATTTGAACGATTTTGGCGTTGATTTGACTGTACAAGTATTTGGTTTGGTAGCCTACAGTTAGATCGCCTTCTTTCACAGCTCCCACAGGGCAGGGACCACAAACAAGGTGGTCGTTATCGCCAATTCGTTTCGGTGTACCATCACATATTTGCCATCCATCATATTTGTCGTTGTTGGGATATTTGGTGAAGCATTCCACCCAAATGTGAAAAGTGTGAATTCTATCTTTGGATCGATCTCGCAATAGTCTGTAATTCTCATCGTAGTAAATATCAATCTCAAGTGTGCCATCGTTATCAACCGCACAGTTGTAACCAGTGACTATTCGACAACCAACACCAATCAATCGAAACACTAGATAAAACAACATATAATGGTTGGACATGATTTGTCATGAAAAATTTGAAAAAACAACTACACGAGCACAAAATTCCCGAGATCGAAACTGCATGTCCATATGCGACAGGTTTTCTCTCGGCAAGGTAGGCATCGAAGATCGCTTTTGAACCAGCCCATCTACTGAAATCTTTACCATTCGAGTAGTTTTTGGTTTTGTTCAACTCGACAATTCCATTGTTGGAATCGGCCACCAAGGTTGTCAAAGCTCGCAACAATGTGTACAACGAAGATCTTGAAGGTTTGTCGATTTTTCTCAAAAGAATCAACAACGTTTCAACGGTGGATTTGTTGAACTGATCGAGACACCATCCCTTGTGTTGCACCAAATCAGGATGACCAAAGAAAACAATAGTGTTTGGATCCATCACATATTCTTTTCGGTCGGTCTCATTCGATATGAAGGCTTCATCAACTAGAACAAATCGCACAACAATCAACAACTTGCAGTGGCTGGTGTTACTTGGATTCCATGGGTTGCAAAGCAGTATAAATTTCTCCGATAACAACGCGGTATCGGCGCTATTTACACAAACCTCATATTGGCCAATCTCACCATCACACGGAGATTCCAAATGACAAATGTGGCTACCATCTGTTCCACACGCGATTTTGACCTTCCATTTGGTGTGGGATGTGGTGTCATCATCCATACGATACACCTAGACAGACACACAACTGTTGACACACACACACACACACAGAATTTGTGGAAGAACAACCAAATTACTATTTTATTTTTATCGACCATCTCACCGTTAACTGTTAACGTTAGACTTATTTGTTGGACATATTCGTTGAAATTTTTGGTGGTTTCTTCTTCGAATGTAAAAGTAAACACTTCTCCTCGTCGAATAATTGGATTTTCTCCTGTGTGTGGTGGGGATTCGCCGTTGTTCACCTCGTACACACTCTGTGCGGAACCCATCACAAATTGATAAGTTATCTTAGACGACGATCTATCGTTGATCGGAGACGAAATTATTATACTATCTCCCACAACACTGCATATAATCGTGTGGTTTATCTATCCAGAAATGTACGGTTGTCAAGTTCTCTCTCTGAGACAGCTTGTAACATTTTTTTGTGAACAAAAAAATAACCCAATCAATCACAATTGTCGTTTCAAGGTGGGCAACTGTTTAAATATGGTTTTAGGTGGGATAATCGGTTTAAAAATTATTTATATCACCCACTGAGCCTGTCAACAACGAATGACAACCTTTATAATTATTTGATTAAACGCAATTATACGACTCCACCCATTCACAATCGTGACCAAACTACACCACTGTGGCAAGTGATACACACACTACAAAGGGTATTAGAAACATGGTAAAAAACCAATTCCTCATCAACCAACAAATCCACCAATACACACAATCTCATCCCACTTGTTTTAGGTGGAAGGCGGCAATTGGTTTACACTCCATCAAAATAAGTTTTTTCATGTGTATCAAACTTGTTTGTATGCAATAAGATGGTGTAAACAAAATTAAAAAAAACCTTACTGTGGGTGTTAATTCGAATTATTGATAAGTTAAGCTGATAGGAACATATTTAGATAGGTTGTGTACACAAATGTGCAACTTTTTCCCACCAAACGAAAACAAACACAACGTGTATATTTATAACAGTAGATCAAACCATCCACAACAGGTGAGAACAGCTAAAAAAATACATTGTTCACTTGGGTCTATCATCGTCAATAACGCTATCTAGAACCAACTGGGCGTAGCCAATGAGTCTCTCTTCGTCGACAATTTCATGGGGTTGATTGTTTTTGGATTGCTACCAACAAATATTTTTTATGTGCTTTACAAATCAATGATGTTGTTACCAACGCAAAAACCACTTTCTTTTTTGGTAGTCCACATTTGATCAATTTTTGTAGGTTGGCAGCCACTAAATTACCATTCAAATTGAAACATCACACGCTCTCTCTCTGTTGTTTACCAACAACCCTTGCTTGTCCACTGATAAGATCGGCAGAAACAAGCTCTTGAGCGATACCATCACACGTATCTACACACACACACACACGTAAGAAAAAATAAATGAGCTGAAACACCCAAAAAAACACCTACCAACATTACAATCAAAAACAAACACTATCTCATTGAGATCATTTTTCTCATTCCTACCATCACATTATGTTGACAAAAACTAACCAACTTTGATCAATTACCTCACTCGAAAAATAATATTGAATTTTTTAGATTTCGTCTCCACTTTGGGTTCTAATAGAAAGGAACAATCATCAACAACGGTCCAATTTTGTGTGTGTCCATCCAAACAAAGTCATACTTTCGGAATCACCTTCTTGTTTGGTTGTGGTGGAAACAGTTGTTGCGCCATCAGTCGCAACATTGGTGGTGTTACCAACGGTGATTGGTTCGTTGGTGCTACCACAATGAGCTTCAGTGTGAGCAGTTTCGTTGGTGGTATCATCTGAAACATTCACATCAGTCGCCTTGTTGCTAGTGGTAACGATATGGCTGTCCTGATTACCACCACCACCACCCACAGTAGTAGCGGTAGCAGCAGTACCACCACCA
>JAODKO010006816.1:0-13576 GCA_027576895.1 Sciades mastersi | reverse complement strand
CCGAATTGAACACTAAGCCACATTGACTGCACAACTGGATGTGTCCAATACTTCGGGTTTATCTATAATTGTGAAAGAAATTTTTGGAATAGCTCCTATCGCGGTGAGAGATTTGAAACCTTATCTGAAGGTGACACTTTTGCCAAACGCTTTCACAACCTTTGAATCGAATGTAACCACACATATCTATCGTAGACAGACAAATCAACAAAAAATAGGTTTTATTGACTACAAAAAACTACGAGCAATCCATCACAATCACCTTCTCCAACATAGACATGTACAATCTGCTGGAGAGATCTATCCTAATACAAATTCTCAACTACAACGCATCATCTCAACTACAGATAGTGAGTGAGAATGAATTGTCTCCATTGGATTTCAATTGGACTCAATCGGATTTCCATGAGGTTTCATTGATGATGTGTCCTGCATTGGACATCGATCCCAAAAACTTTAGACGCATCATATTGCGAACTCTTTCCAGCGATCAAGGTTCCATACTGTTGTCCGCCAAATATAATCCAGTATTGGAGAAAATCTTTTTGTGTGTAGTACGATGTAAAAATCTAAGCATAACTGGGTTGACGAATTATGGTAACAAACTGGAATCATTCGAGAGTGTTGACGGTTTCGTTATAGCAATCAGATGTTATGTGACTGTGAGTTGTGAAGGTAAAATGTTGTACTCGTCCAAAACTAGTCAACGTTATCGTACCAAAAACCCATTTTTCAACGAGACTTTTCAATTCAACTACAAACTATGCAATTTCAATTTCACCACCATCAATTTCATTATCAACGCTCGTGATGAACAATTCAACAAAACCATCGCAGTTTGCTATCTCCAGTCGGAACACGCTCCCACTAGAAATCGTCAATTCTACAACATACTTCTTCAATATCCCAATCGATGGATTTCCACCAGTTTGCCGCTTCTTCTACCATTAATAAATGTATATTTTGATACCACTTCATAGCACCAATGTATATTAAAATTGTGCGTCACATTGACTATGTAATTTTAGAAAAAATAAGTGTGGCGTTTGCATTCTCCTGCAAAACTCAAGTTATAGATCATCCGTCGAGTAAATCACTTCCACGATGGTTGTTACTTCAATTGAGCAAACTTATACTCCTACAATTTAATTTATTTATTTCAAACAAAAATTTTACTTTTTCTATCAATGTGATTATTTATGGGCGATGAAATGTCTCAAATTCAATAAAACAATAAAAAATATAACGAAACGAGTGTGGTTATCAACGAAACTTTTTAACTCCGTGCAACAACGGATCTTCAATGTCATTATCCCCTTGAAAAAATTCAAAATATAATAACAACCGCAAAAATACTTATGTAATGTCGAATTTCAACATTCATTCGAAACAACGCATACAATCCACACGCAACACTAATAAAATCAAGTGACAATCTATCATCACAGGTGACAACCACACACATACATCAGTCGATATGTCCACAAGTTGTGGTGGTCTCTGAAATGTCTGGTACCGTCTTGTGCTAGATTGAGTGTGGCTTCGTTGATTCTCATCTCATCGGTGATTATTTTCTCTTTGGGAACCGTGGAAAGGAGTTGTTTAAGGTGGCGCTCGACCAAAAATCTTAAAATCATGCTCGGCGCGCGCACACAGTGTAGAAAACAACATGGAGCTGGCTCACGTTAACACCCCGCTTCTTTCCACATCCATTGGCAAAGTGGTTTCAATGATAGGCAAAGTTAAACAGGTGCACAAATTCTTTTCATTTGTTCTTTAAGTTGTAAATGTTATCCCAAAAAAATACGATCACACTCTATTTAGATACTACCAAACCGAATGGAGATAAAAGCCATTTTGGCGGATAACGGAGAAATCACACTGAAACTATACGAACAAGTTTGCCACAATTACAACTCTCTGGTATTCGTTATTCTATTTTTGATTCACTTAGAACAACGATCTAAGTGAAGGATGTTTTTTTCACGCCGTGGTTCGAGTGGAAAGTAACACTGTGGTTACCGCACAAAAGTTGATTCCATTTGTGTCATCCGATTTTGGTATTTTGTGTGTTTGTTCACGTTGTTTATTGGTGTTGAATTGTATCGTTGTTTTTAGACTTGAACACATACAATGAAGCGGTCAAATATGTGCAAGCGTTCCCAGTGTTATTCAAAAACCAATCAAACTAGTTTGAACTCACTCTCTATGAATTTGATTGGTTACATTGTACTAATGGAAAACCTTCGATTGAGTTTTTCTGCTTCATACTTCCACACACACACACACACACTTATCTTCGTTCACTTTGTCAAATGTTGTACCGCCTATTTTTAGCATGTAATTTTGGTTTCATCGTTAAACAGCAAGCATATGTTTCAACTTTGTATATAAATCGATTGTTTTAGAGTAGGTTTTAAAGTATATTCTTCATAAATTAGTTATTTTGAACTAGCTAAAAGTTAGTAGTTATAAAAATAGTGATTTTAAATAAACGAAAATATCGCAAAAAATATATATACTAAAAAACAATTTGATGTATTTAATTAGTTGTGGAATATGTGTTTATGTTGAACGAACAAAACGTAATCATAAAAGTTTCTTAAATATTCGCTCGCAATCGTACCAACAATAAAATATTGTACAAATCGATTTTAAAGGCGGTTAAATATTCCATTTTTGGTTCAAAGTATTCTTAAATTCATATTCTATTCAAAGAAAAGAGAAGAAAGGATTCATACGCTCATATGGTGGAAACAGCGCGTAAAAATTGTTTTAAAAGTTTAAAAAAGACAAATTTTTATTGCTAGAAAATGAGAGGAAAAACAAATGCAGATTTGATTCTACACCCACTATTACCGTGCTAAAATTCGATGCCTTTATCACGAAATTATAATACAAGGTAATCAATAAAGAAATAATGTTCCTTTTGTGATAACAAGATGATCCTATTTTTAAACCATCTAATAATGTAGATAACATAGTGAGGAATAGAAAAAACTGATCAGAGTGAACAAACAAGAGTCGTAAAATGTGAATAAAGCGTGATCCATCTAGATTGAAACTGTGTATAACTGTGGGTGGCGTTAAATTGGTTGAAAGAGCGGCAAAGTTGTTTTTTGAATTTTTTCAAAAATAAAAATAAACTGTTTATTCTCTTATAGTTGTTGAACAAGTTGTTCAAACCTGTAGGTTGTTAAACGAAAAAATAGATACGATCAAAAACTGTCACATACAACAGGTTCTAATCAAAGAGTTTATCAATACGCCACAAGCTGTCATGCATCATGTTGATAGATTAATCATAGTTGTAATCCTGGTTTTGACGTTGTGATTTTCAATTTAATCCTTTACAAATAAAAAAAAGTTTATTTGCTTCCATTCACCAAAATCTGTCGTCAAAATACTTTGGAGAAAACACCTCACACGTCGATGCATCCACTTAGAGGTAACCTCTAAAAATTAACACCCAACTGAAACAAGATTAACCGCTACTTAGTAGATATGCTCAAATGCGGTAATCTTATTAGAAAGTTTTTAAACTACGTTATAATCTCGTATTATTATTGCACGATAGTTACTGTGGAAGGGGTTGATCGCTGGAACAGTGAAAAAAAAGATTGAGTGAATTTTTGGGAGGAAAGCGATAGTGGAAAACCACCGGCAAACACTAGAAAACATCCCCACCTCACAACTATCATCTGTTAACTATTGCTAATCGTTGCCAACAATCGATCATAACAACTAATACTATAAACATGAATGATTTGGAGAGTGTTCTGCCACCAAAAACGAACGCTCAGAGAAGACGCTCACTCACCAAACAAGAGCTCAACAGGTTGGGCGTGCTCATAAACATTGACACTTTTTGGGGAAAAAATATCTACGATGACATAACAACATTGCGTTTGAGCTACCACTACACCCAAATGAAACATTGCCTACGAAATGCCAACAGTGTTAGTTTGTTCAAATCGCCGCCATTCCATCAATGTCAATATTTTGATGCTCCACCATTGACAAATACCTCAAAAAGTAACTCATTCCATAAGCAACGTTACCACAATTGATCTATTGATCGATTGATCGTCTCTTGGTTGTTTAATGCGAAAAATTAGTTAATAATGTGATAATCGTGTGTGTGTGTGTGTAGATAGGGGGTCGTTGGAAGAAAACTTCTTCAGAACACAAAATATGACATTCTTTATTATTTTATCGGTGTTGGGTGATGTTATTTTTGCCTCCAATCGAATGTCAGACATCACAGGCGTTCCGTTGGTAACCACACATGTTTTTTTGGTCGACTAATATAAGCATTATGTAGGAAGAGTTTATTGGAGAAAACATCTTCGACTACATCCATCCTGTGGATTCGATGGAGTTGTCTCGGTTGCTCAATCCCAACTCGATCAATATCCTGAGTGAGCCGCAACTCAAATACACCAACAAAATTCAGTTCGATTCACTACTACACAAACCCAACGACATTCTCGACAGTAATCTTGCAGTGAAATTGCCTCACTTAAGTTTTTTTAATCACATACATGCTCGTTTGATAACTTCAACTCTCATCGCTGACTTTTCTTGTAGTGTTTAAGATTCTGTTAAAGTGCTTAGGTGCACAAGAAAAAAAACCAAAATATTTTTGTGCAAAAGCAACACCTACATTCAAAAGCATTATTTTTCATTTTAGTTATAAATTGATAAATTTTATTGTAGATAGTTAGGTAAATTGTTTTCAACCTTGGAATTCGCTCATGTTCATTTTGTTGGTAGCAAACACTTAATGGTTGGCGTTAGAAATGGGTTATTATGAGTGGGAGGCGTAATTTATTGTTGTTTTTTTGGTTTGTAGAATAATCTTATGAGTAATAATTTTTTGGGCGCCATTTTCTATTTGAATAACGTTATTGTTTTTGAAATTGATTTTTTTGTCAATTCTAGAATCTCACACATACACTCGTGTGAATATCAATTTGAGATTCAAACACTGTATGTTCAAACACAAAAAATCGTCCAAGTTCACTTCAAGTGTGTTCAGTGTAAGAGTAGAATGTGTGTGTGTTTGTGGGAGTGGTGTGGTTATGGTTTGTGTTTGATTGTAGTCGGTCAATCTCATTGGAAGAATTGTTCAAGTGGATGATGGATTGAAGCCATCCAACTATTTTATCGGTCTCATCATTCCGTTGTTCACCCCGAATGTTCAAAAATTCACGTTGATTCCCACAGCGTATGTTTCACGAAACGATCTCGATTTGTCTTTTGTGTGGTGTAGCAGTAGGTAGGTGGTCTTGTTGGTTGGTTGGTTGTTTTATTGTACAACATGTAGTTTGATGGAATTTTTCCGATTTCAAACCCCAAACGCCTCCATGAAAACGTTGTACACTTGTGTGAATTTGAGCGACTTGAGCAAGATAAAAGATTTTCACATTGAAGGCAAATTGTAGAAATAATTCCATTCGCTTAACTGTCAATCTAGTGCTACGAAAAACTCATGTGATATCCTCAACCATACGTTTACGTTCGAGCGATGACACTTTTATAGTGTTCAAATTGAGAGGCCATCTGATTTTCAACACCGATCAACAACCACAACAAATAATTTGTGTTTATTTCCCCTTGAGGTATTTGTTGGTGTGTGGTGTAAAAGAGTCAAAAATTGTAGATGCTATAATGAGAAGACACTTTCATCGAACGACAATTTCAATCATGTTGCTCCCAATTACACCCAAAACTATCGATCGTTCCCCCCAGAGTGTTACGAGAACAATCTCTACCACGATACACCACACCAAAATTGCCATCTCATCGAGAACGGCTACACCAACGATGATTTGATCTATGTGGTTGGGAGCGGTTTTGGAGCGTCGAACAACAACAACAACAACAACAACAGTTCATCCACATCCAATTCCTACGAACAACCATCTCTATCTGTGGACACCTCCCAAACAAACACTCCAATCCATCACCATCACAAGAGGAGTGACTATTCTTTTGTAGATCTTAGCCAACAACAGATGTGGAGCATCGCATAACCTTTGTTTTTTTAAGAATAATTGTTTTATCACGTTCGTTCTTACACTATAGAAAATCATACTTTTTGAATAATATTGACAATGTTAAAATGATTCTTAGTGTTTAACTTTTGTTCCCGCCACACGATTGCAAACGACGTAAAACCATGAAATTTCTTCCCAAGATAGTAACGTGTTTCTAACGCCGAATCCACTCCAATAGCCGTGCGTCTGTTCAAAAAGTTGACAAGATATCAACTTGACTAAACTCAAACGCGTAATATAATCCACTCAGCAAAAACGAATGAAAAGAGAAAACACATACGAAACGTTGTTATATCACACTAATAACGTACACAATAAAAACCCCATACCACATATGGAACATGTAGACTATTATATTAGAGCAAAGTCACGATATATCTGAGTAAATATATACATATGTTCGTGAGTGAATAAGAAATAATAGAGAATAGTTACAGGAAGGTGTTGATGAAAATTCCGGTTTGACCGCACCACAAGCACTAAGCGATTCCTGTTGAAATTTGATAAACGCGGTGTGTTGTTCTAACCACAAATATAACATAAACACGCCAACAACAAAAATAACCATTCAACAGTTGTCTCAGTTGTTCATCGAAATGGATTCTGAGTTGAGATTCACGCTTCTTCCAACCTTCATTGCATATTTTGGTGACTTCATTGATTGAGAACAATTTGCATTTTTCGAGATATTCTTTGCTGGCAATTTTCTCATGCTTCAACACATCCAACACCTTACGAACAGTGGAACAGTTGTTGAACGCTTCATCTTGAAGTAGTTGTCTCAACTTTTTGATCAAAAGGATATCCTCCACAGTGGTCGATTTGGAGGAGCCACCCGCCAAACGTATCTCATTGAGCATCATACTTTTTGTTTGTTCCAAGGTGACTAAAATGAGATGTGAACATCTAGCTACAACAACAACTACTACTACAAATACTTTTGGGAGTTTTTTTCAGTCTATATTTTTCATTCTCAGCACTATGCTTATTGTTTCTATCTAGGAGGAGTTCTTTGTTTAGAGCTGCTATCATTTTTAAGGCTACAAAAAAGGGATGGTTGAACAACGTGGATTTGGTAGAAAAAATTACGTTTTTTTTCTAGTTGTTCACTTTTGATATCTTTTTTCGGTGTCAATTTTGTCTTACCTGTCTTTATCGGTGTAGAAGTCAAATCCTTGAGTGACTGCTTATCTGCTCCTGTGGTAGCATTCACTCTACTCTTACTCTTGATGTTGCTCACGTTCTCACTTTTTACACTTTTCACCGGTAAAACAACCTCGATTTCAGGTGTTACGATGCTGGTTTCGGTTGATGAAGTTGGTTGGGCAAATAGTGGCCGCTTAGCTACACAAATATCCAACTCATTAAGCTCTGGAAAAAATTTGTTCGAACTAAGTGGTCTTTTCAACGCACACGCCACCGACATTGAATCTATCTACAACGTTCTAGCTAGCTAGTTCACTCACTGCTGACCGCACCACCGAATTAATTGACGGTCACCTGCTATTTGTCACGACGCACTGCGCCAGATTAACGGTGTAACTATAACAACGTATTTACGATAGCATAACAACGCTGATGTCCGCTCGATCACGACTACACTAATATGATTTTATATGACATTTATACGATTTTACATGATATATAAATGTGTGTGCAACTCGATTGGGTCACAATTCGACTGATTTTATAAAGGGTTGCGTGCGATTGTTGCATATATCTTCTTAAGGTCCAACACCTAGCGATGTTCTGGATGTAGATCTCGATTTGAAAGATGGATATAAAACTTTTGCTAGACTTGTTCCATTTAATTGTGACATCATTTTCTCAATGAGTGAGTAATGATTATTCCCAGTTGTCGCTACTTTCAACGACTGCTCGCTCCAACCATAAAGTATTCTAATCGTTTAAGCCATTCTTTATAAACACATAAAATAGTTAATTTATAATTCGCGTATTATTTGGATAATTATATAGTTTGTAATGTCATTTTTCATGTTTTTACAGAGAGAGATAATAGGCAATTTTTATCAATTCTTTCGCTCCTATACAATTTTATTTGGGTTGTGCTTGATTTCTTTAATTTTTTGTAGGTTTTTGACTTGAGTAGAGCGAGAAATATGGTCCAAACGTATGTATAATACATTCGGTATGCATCGGTAAACAACACCCAAGGCGACTGTGAAATCTAATGCGCGCGCATGTCGCTAAGTTTTTGGTGGGTGGGTGCAGGGAGGTGTAACTTTTTTTGCGTGAAGTTTTAGGACGTAAAAATCGAAATTGTAGATAAGAGATGTTGTTAGATTATGGATAGTTTTTCTACGTCAGATTTGACAGATTGATCTAGTCGTTGGAATCTATCTTCAAATGCTACAGGGAACATTGCCTATACAGAAGCGCGAAGGAGAGTAAAATCAGCAGATCTCACAAATAAACTACCTTCAGTTTTAACGCTATTGGTGCTGCGTTTGCGAGAAGAGGATATTGAGAGCATTTTGGCAACAAACCAAGAATAAAATCTAGAACCACCTCTATCCACTTGTTGTTATTTCTAAAGTTTGTCTGATCAAATTTCATCAAAATATCCTCAAGGATAGATAACAAGAATTGAAAGAATATTTGCATCTTTTCGTTGGGCTCGTGATGCATAAATGTTTCAAACATTGGAATTGTGGGTTCGATCATGGATTCCCCGCAAACTTTCAACATATCGTTGAAATTTTCTCTCAACTTGTTCATTTCTTCGTCGACCGGAGAGAACTGGGAGGATCGTTGTTTGTGGCAAAGTTCTGTGTTTTCATAATAAGTAATGAATGAATTATGATCGTATCTTCCTATCACGCACGGTTCACGCTGCATCCAAGGAATATCAATAATCATCGCTGTGTTGAACAATTCACCAACACACCGAGTATCTTCTGGAGTGAGTGTAATAGTGTTCATATTTTGTAATGTGATAATCTTTGTGAATATTCCGATTATTGCGAATATTTGGTCGGTTTTAAACTTACGGGCAGTTTCTAGTAATGAACTCTTCAGGAAATTGTCCCATTGCTTCCTTGATGCATTGGCATCTCCGTAAAGAAGAGCACACTCGAGTAGTCCGTGTATATTTTGGGCTAGGCTAACGAGAAGAAATTCGTTTTTGATTTTCAAAAAAATGTCATAAATGTGGTCTAGATATATCTCAACAAACGGGGCAAAGCTCTCGTTGTGTTGTTCAACCAGTCCGATCACCGTATAGCACACCGTTGAGATACCACCATCTTCCCATTGGTTGCAACAACCCTCACAACCAAGCGGACATCGGAGTTTTGAACTCGGCATCCAAGCAGACTTTACAAGAGTTTGTTTGATCGCACAAAAATACCTATCAAAAGCAACTCCAAGTTTAGGCAACAAAATTTTAACACATTTCGGTTTATAACACAGCGTATATAATATGCGTGAAAAAAAACACGATGAAATTTCGAGACATTCAGTGGACACATTATGTGATTTGTTGAAGCCATCCATATAGGTAAAAATAGGAGATAGAACTGTTTCCGCATCCATTTCCGGATGGCATAGAATCACACTATCGAATAGGTTCAAAGCATGATGAAGTGTTTCATCCAAATTATCATCGTAGTAAATATCAATCATTTTTAAAATTCTATCAAATATTTCGGGAATATATTGTATGAATTTATCACCCATTATCGAGTAGACCGACCCAACATTCCATTCAATTGTTGACAGGGTGTTGTTGGTGAAATTGTTGTCCTCAGCACAGGTGGATGCAGCATCCATTACCTCCATGAAAAGTTCGATCAAACTGTTCGAAGTTAGTTTATAACCATCCCATGAGTTTCGACAATACGTCACAATACTTCCAACAAGATTTAACACTTCTATTTTAACCGATATATGATTTTGTTTTGCGGAATTTTCGATAACAAGAGTCAACACTTCCTGGTGGAATTTGTTGAATTTTTTGTCACGGAAAATGTCACACATACGCTCAACCAGCTCAATAGTTGAAAACATAATTTTGGTATTATCGGAGGATAGAAATGGAATTATTGTTTGACCCAATTCGTAAGGGTCGGACATCCCTCTTTGGTGGTACGGCAAAATTACGGTTAAGCAATCGATTGCCGTTGCAATATGTTTCCAATGTGTGGATTGAAGCAACTCATCCACTTTCGAATACAAACACTGACTCAAAATATCCATGTCAAGCCTTTCAGCCATTGTTACCAAACATTCGACGGTACCCATTTCCTCATACGAAATATATATACCAACATTTTCAGGCTCGTTTTCGATCCATTGTTCAGGATAATTTGGATAGGAGTTTATTTTCAATTCAAGCAAACGCTCAATAAAAATGGGAATAGAACTTGGGTAGTTTTGATTTATGCACTGATGGTAAACCCAAATAAACTCCCCAAAAACTTTGTATATTTGTGTACGCGCTGATTTCTCAATATCAACACGATCCAGTAGTTTGAAAACGAAATCAACAGTTTCTTGAGTGTAATTCTCCAGCAAACATTCACAATCCTCTATTATCTCTTTGAAGCAAGTCATAAACTTGGACCATTCTAGTGGATTTGGTGCGAGTCCTTCAGCAGCAACAAATATATAGGGAACCACTTGTGAGAGTGAATTTCTATGGGCGTCTGTGTTGAATTTGTTGTAGACCTTATTCAAAGCATTCATCCCAAATAATGTAATCTAAAAAATCGACAATTTAATAGAATTAAATTTCATACTTTAAAGTTTTCTTTGAAACTCTGGAGACATTTTATGAAAAATTTGTTGTATTGTATGAGTTGAGAGTGGACATCATCACCAAACAGTTTAAGATTTTGCCTAAATACAAAAACGACATCGAAAGTTCGACATTTAGTCAAGAATTGAAAAGTACGCGACCAACTCAACCGTCATTTCAGTTAAATTATCGCCATTATACGCAACCAACATCTTCACAACTTCCAAAACTCCCCTCCATTTGATTATCTTTTCGCGGTTTTCAGTTTCAACTATAGTGGCCAATAACGAAACCAACTCTTTTTGGTGCATTTTGTTTTTTTCCAAAACTAGTAGATCGATAGTTCGAGACATTGAATCATCACTGTCATGAAGCGAATGAGAAAAGATCGATTTGAGTTTACACACCGCCATTTTTTTCAACTAAAAAGTATCATTATGAAAATCGTGCGAAAAAGAAAACTTGATAGGATTTATGACAGGAGAGCACGTTGAACAACATTTGAATTTTTTCTTTCACTGGAATCTGTTTTGCTGAGGTTAAAGAACAAAAAAGAATTGATTAAAAACATTGATCGAGCTATCCACACAACAATTCTCAACTATGAGTGGGTTCAACGGTAGAGAAAGTTCCCCCAAGTCAGAAAATCCAACATGTTCCACATTAGAGTTCATTTAAATTCAAAAAGTCGAACAAACCCGAACAAGCTTAAAATAGTATTAACTTGTCGGATAATATCTTTATCTACGTCCAGAAAAACAAACCCCAACACATCCACATTCACATGAACATGAAGTATAGTGACAATATTTCGTTACTATTTTAGTCAAACACAGTAGAAGAAATAGGGTTTGAGGGTGGCGACTCTAAACGGAAAGCAGCACACAAACAAACGTCACATTCAAAGTTAAAACACACACACACACACACACATAACTAGTTCTAACCAGTTAGTCACGAAACGACACAGCAACAGTGTCACTTGGAGTAGACACCATACAACACAATGGATATCATCACCATAAGAGCGCCAAGCATGAGACAGTAGGTGAGTGGAGTACCGAAAAAGTAGGCACCTAGCAACGCCGAAAATATGATGGAACACGAGTTGGCGAATCCTTTCAATATGTTGTCAGCGTATTTGATCACCAACGCAATCACCAGACCACCAACACCTTGATACAACGCCAACAACCACACCACATAATCGTAACCAGCAAAAAATCCACTATCTTTGATTTTGTTGAGATCTTGAGCGAGACACACAATCGACGCCATAATCATTCCGTAGAATCCAAGTTGTATATTCAAAATCCAAAGTGAGAATCCAGATCCTTTGAGAATTTTCTCAAAATACACACCGGCAAAACCGGAGATAACGCTTGCACATATGAGCAACACAAGACCAGATATGTAGGCGCCGTAGTTTTGGGATGGGTGGATCGATCCAGAAGAACGTCCTTTGGTTTGGGTGAGTCCAACCACCGCGATACCCAATGTGAGTATCACAATAGCAATCCATTGCTCAACTCGAATACGTTTCTTCAACAACACCACACAGAAAATGGCTGTTGTGATTATTTTCAATTGTGATGTCACCTGATAGGTGGCCACATCCAGACGTTGATTGGCCCACAACAACAAATTATTCTGAATCACATACAACAACGCTGGCACAGAAACTTTTAGACAATTTTTTGGTTGACTGAAAATATCTCGATGGAGTACATGGAAAAATTTTCGAAAAGAACGAGCTCGAAAAAATTCGATCAATGTACATATTGTGAATTTGAATACCTACAAAAATAGTGTTGAGAGAGAGAGAGAATAGCACAAATACAACAGCAACCTACTTCCATCCATATCACCAAGGTGGACTTGAAATATTTGGGTCGGTCGGGTTTGTGTGAATATTTCACTAGGAGAGTGGTGAATGTGGCCTGAAATGTCAGAACAACCAACAACACAGCTTTGCGCAACCCATACTGGTCCACTATTTTCATCAAGCGTTCTTTATCCACCATCGTCACACACTCGACACTGATCGCTGTAGTAACACTTTCAGTTGATGTTAAAATTCAACCCACCAGTCTACTCACTTACCGGATTACACAGATTTATTGCATAATAATGTTTCAGCAAATGGTTGATCCAGCCATTGAGTGATGTTTCTATGGATCGATTGTTTTTTTGCTCGATTCACACCCACAAAGTTTCCACATTTCAATCTCATACGTGCTGTACATCCATTATGGAGGGATGGGTGGTCTGGAACAATGTTTGTTGTTATGTCTTTGTTAATCTTCTTAACAACAACCTATGTGATGGTAGTCATGATCCAGATTGTGGAGATAAAAATATGTTTGGTTGCGTGCTTCATCCAATGGTGGAGCCACTTTTTTCCATATCACGTAAGGTAACGTTTCACGCTTTGTTTTTAATTTTACTGAGTTACTGTGAATAGTCCCGACTTTTGTAGGTTTGATGGTGTCAAATTTGGCAGAGTGTTGATACATTTTGACGCATACTTTGATTATCAAAAAATTCTTTCATTTCATCAACTTTAATGAACAACTACTTTCAATGTTTAAGGATCGATTGCAAGTCTCTATAGGAACTGGTTCCGTCTAACAATTATCTCTGTAATCTTTTACATGAGCTGTTCCTCTTTAAAATAACAAATTCTCGTGGGAAACTCGTATATACTTTTTTTATTTTCATCCTATCTCTTTACAAAATATTTTATAGAGTTGAT
>JAODKO010006313.1:0-13637 GCA_027576895.1 Sciades mastersi | reverse complement strand
TCAACTTCAAGTTGGAATCACCACACAAACTAATTCCAAATTCTAACACATTTAGCGCCAAATTGCTTAAACGAATGAGTTTTTGTTGTTTGTGTGTATCCAACACAACGGTAGGTTTGTGTTCGACGGTGATATTGATTGTGGTTTGCAACTCGTAGTAGTCCATCACCTCAAAATGCACATAGTAGATGGTGTAACAGAAAGTGGCCCACCATCCAAAATAATCGTTTGGCGCCAAAAACAAATAATAAACTATGGTTTTTTTGGCTTCATTCAAGTGTTTGCAGCCTTGCACCAACGCCAAACGTAGATGATACTCGATAACAAATTGAAGCACCAGTCGTGAGTTGTAGAGATGGGTGGGAATGTTGGTGTTACGAGATGATAATTCTGCTAGAAAAGCGGACATAGATTGTTGTGTACGGCATTTGATGAAATTTGATATGTGTTTACAGTTGGTGTGAAAATTGTCAAAAACCAGTTCCAATTCGTGCACAATAACAGCAGTCAAAATTTGGAACAATTTGAACAGGTCGTTGGTTAGCGACGGTCGACTGTTGCCTATGATCGAACTGGAAATCTTAAATAGGTAGGGGCCGAGAGTGACGGAGTCGGTAGGTTTGAAAAATTCGAACGCTGCCATCACTACGGGAAATGGCACAGACTCATTCAACACATTATCTCTTACATTACTCATGCATACATTCGTCGTGGTGTACAATCGTTCGTTGGGATGATGCATAACACCACCTCGAGTGAGATGTTTGATTTTGTTGGGTGGTGGATATCCAATGAGACAGCTGTAATAGAAAAGCATGGTGTTTCTGTAGAGTTCATCGTTGAAGCTGGTCTCAAGATGGGACAGCTCTTTCACATTCGTTATTGTATCAGTTGAGTTATCGTTTAAATTCGAATTGATATTTTTTGCCACTAGGAAACGCCTAAAACCATTGTTTGTGTACAACTCATTGAGATCCAACAGAATATCGCTCAACACACTCTTACACAACAGCACTCTACAACAAATTTGACCATTCAACATTAGAAGAGCGATCAACTCGTCCGCCAAATGAAACACTATCGACTTCATTTTGGGACTGGTGGTGCTAAGTGCCAACAGTTTGGTAAGTAGCCATAGCAACCGTACACACCTCACACTCATCAATTCAGCCCACGAATCACCATGGAAGCTAAGCAAAACGCTAAGAAGGTTGGTAAGTTGAGCTATCGCGTCTGTGAATAAGTTGGAGTCAATTGGCGCCAATTCAAATCCATAATGTACGTTTGCGTAATGGTTTTTGAAACAAGACTCTAGTTGGGATAATCCCGCTTCAATATTGAAATAATTGAGCAGTTCATTCAATTTCAAAGCGGTCACACTTTTTTCATCCTCATCGTTTTCGACGCGATCAGTTTCACCAACATTAATATCAGCGCATTGAGCGTGATATTCCTTCAAACAGAACCAAATTTGAGACAACACACACTTGGTCACACTCACATACTGTTCCAATCCAGCGTAGCATGTGATTAGGAGTGTTAGTTTAGTTTGTAGGCTGTTGTTGTAAAAGTGAGTGGTACTTGAGCCCAAATCCGATTTTTGTGATGATGACAATGGTAATTGGCCGGTGGTGAGTGAGGTGTTGGACTCAATTATTAAATGGTTATCACTATAGTGACGTTCGGGGATTCTGATGTTGCACGATTCCAAAATTGCTAACGCATCCGAATAATTACCGGATCGAATTACATTTTGGAACCCATCAATTTTTCTGTTCACATTCAAATTCTCCAACAACAAATCAATTTGAGTTTTATTCACATTGTGAGTGGATTGAGGGAACAAATAGATTGTGTCAATAGCGTAACTTTCCAAATATCGTTTACAATTGGCTAATTGGGTTTCAATTGCCGAATAGTTGAACGGATCAGTTGCCATGAAATAATGAGCTAGCAGCCACGATTGTCTAATTACCATTAACAACAAAGATTTGGGAAGATTATGTGGAGTCTCCTTCAATTTCACCCTACAAAAAACCACCACTGTGTCGATGTATTCGAGCATACGATCGATTTTGTTGAGTGGTTGTGGTGGTTGTTGTTTGTTGTAGGCGTAACTGTTACTACTACCACCACCACCACCACCACTATTACTGACTGTGTTTTTGGAAACTAACAAAATGAACTCGATTTCAAGCAAACGCAACATAATGAATGCGTTCAGCACATAGTCTCCTTGTACTACTACCAATACTGGTTGGGCGGTATTGTTCAAATACACTGGGCACACATCGCGTCTATTGTAGAACAATCGACCCAACTCAACATAACACACACACGTATCTACCGACCATTCGTTAAGTGCCAAACTACACTCGAATCGAACAAACTGTTTCAAATAACGATACACCACATCCAAATAGATAACACTGGTGCAATTGGTGACTAGAAACTGGTCGATATTGTCGTCAAACTTATTCGACACACGTTCCGCCAACAACTCGTTCGCATTATCATTCTCGTTGTTGCAAAGTGCAGAGGTTGAGCTTTGCACTTGCAGACTTCCACTACGTGAGCTGGAAGAACAATCCAACGTTTTGTGATTTAGGTTGATGATCAATTCTCTGAGAATACCGTAAAATTTTTCGTACAAACTAATTACCGTCACAATTTCTTTGGTACGTGTACGACGACGAGTGAAACGTTTCAACGCTTCCGTGTTGTTATCATCTTCAGTCTCATCATCAGAAATAATCACAACCAACGCATTATCATTCTCTTTCACAAAAACGTCGTCATTGTTGTTGGTCACAAGTAGAGATCGATGTCCCACCTCATCATCAATCTCTACTTGTGATTCCAAGTGTTGGCACACATCAAATTCAAGCGCTTTCATTTCAATCTACATTTTTAGTCATATTTTAATGCGTTTGAGTGTTAAAAAATTTACAAAAATAAGTAAACTTACCGAAAAAAACATAGCCACACAATCGTCATCAGTAGATTGCAACACAAATGTACGATAGAGATCCAACAGAAACCGACCAACAGACAAATACGACTTGTTTGAATAGTTCCATCGGATTAGTGGAAAGTTTTTGGCGGTAAATTCACGATTCACACACAACACTTTGGTTGGTTTATCATTTTTTGAAAACCCACGCACACATGCTTGCTTATATCGATCGATTTTGGCGTAAATCGAGCTTTTGGCGCGTTCAAACAACAAACTATACGTGGTGGCTACCGTTGTGATGGTAGCTTCATCATAAAAGAGTCTCCCCGGATCAACACCATCATCCACCATCCACAAATAACATATCACGTAGGAGGCCATAAAAAAGTCGGCACGTTGAGCAATTTTTCCCACAACATAATTGCACATTTCCACATCTTTTATCACATAAAAACACACCAACAAATATTCGTAACATTTCCAATGAGTTGGTGCCAAATTGATACATTCCATGAACAATTGGTAGGAGGGAACGATTTGACCGCAGTTGAAAAGTGACACCGCATAACTGTAACCAACCACCACATCACTACTATCCAACATGTGGAGCGACGAATGAGCGTCAAGTGAGTCTCTGACACGATCCACTTGTTCGTACAGTGACGCCAAATTTTTGAGCACACACTTTTTCAATTGTAATGCAAACTCGTGACATCGCTGAGATTGTTTGGTTGTACTACGAGAATGAGAGTTGTTTTTTGATTTTTGTGGTTTCACATCCAACAACTCGTGTTTCAACAGTTTTTCTAATATCTCAATGGCTTCCTTGTGACGATTTTCAGTTACGCACTTTAGCGCTTGCTTATATTCAACTTCTAACGCAAACACATCCGGTGGATTGTTTGTTGCATGCTCCGTCTCCAGCGTTTTCTTCTCATAGTACTCATTCAGTGATTCCAGATGCATTTAATTATGTATGTTCAGGACGCATGCGCCAACAAAAATTTAAAAGCTTAACAATTTCGCGCCACAAACACATAAGATTGAGCAGCACGCTTTAATCGAAGGTATAAACGTTTTTGCATCTTCATATCTCTATATTTTGAAACTATATGTACTTTATTACGATTATATAAATGAACAATAAAACTTGAATTTTTCATTTATTGTAAAAAAAATTCGAGTTAAGTTAGAATATAATTAACATTTTTTGTATTAATTTTGGGTTGAAACCGAAGAGTGATTTAGTTAAGCGATATACAGATGTTTTTTAATATAAAACGTTATTCTTTATTTTGAATGAAACACAAAAAATATATGTATTAAAAAATAATAGGATACAGGTTTTTTAACTGTGAATGAATTTTTGTCTTTATCAATTTAAAAGCAATGCTTAAAATACAACTTTCATCTTTTTTCGCGCTACGCACAAATTTTGAAAAGTTTAAAAGAGCTGGAAACCGAAACAATAAACACAACTATCGTAACGTTCAGAGCGAATTAGATCGTCTGCAACTAAACTAATTTGGCACTGGAGGATATGGATAGAAATGATCTTGATCAAATTCTCTGAGTCTAATTTTGTCATGTTTTTTGACAAATCTAAATCACGTCAATAGCAAAAATAAAATCATCAAAATACTCTTCCAGTTTCATGAATCCAAGATTATCACATCCACCAGATTGCACAATCTAATCGTATTTATTCACACATTGAAAAACACGAAAAATTACATCTCCATTAAATATCACTCTCACATAGTGGTTGTTATCCTACATCAAAAAGATAGTTGGTTGAGAAATGGAAGCAGCTAGTTGGTGGAATACGTTCGAATCACGATAGAGCTCAAACGCAATGTATGAGGAGAGTGGAGGCCATTTCTCGTTGAAACCTCCCATAGCGGTCAACAATGTGAGAATGGTGGTGTCGTGACAAGCGGTGAGCCACAATTTCAAACAATTACCGTCGGTTGCATCATTCTTTTCAACGTGATATCTGGAGGCTTTCTCCATACGAGTGATCACATCATCGATAACTTTTCCAAACAACAGTCTCATCACATCAGGACTATCACAAAAATTGATTGTTTCCCCAGGTAGCAATCCCACTTACTTTTCACCAGCAACAGCATACTTTTCAGCGTGAGCAGCACATTTCTCCACCAAATCATAGATCTCCTCATAATGCTGAGGTAGGACGAAACCATTGCTCTACCAAAGGTACGCATAAAATTTCCACCAACTTCAAACACCAAACATGTACCTTCATTGATACCAAACTATCCCACAGTGAAATCGGTTGTGGGATGTCGGTAGAGTGGTTGAAGAGTTGGGTGAGTTTCTCTCTCAACTCATCGCAAACTCTAAGCGAATATTGAGATTGATATGCGTAGCTCACCCAACGATTGATTTTTTCACAAAATTGACTATTTGGATAGTTGTAATCGATCTCATTTGGTCTTGTCTGAATAATTGCGATGTTATCTACACAAAATTTGTTATCAAATAAGGTAATAGGATAAAACAAAACCGATACCTTTGTTGATACTATCTTCGAATAGACCTTTTAGAGTGGCTTGCAATGAATCAATTGTTCTAGTCATGTTGGTCGAGTAGGCACTAGTTTTCGAATTAGAAATCACCAACTCCACAAAATGTATTACCCCACAACTTTGGGATCATATTGTCCATCGAAAAGATTGAGCTGATCCACATATCGTTCTCGCAACTTTTTGCCTAGATCGAATGAGAGTTGTTGACCCTTTTTGGTGAGTTGACCAGTAGCACAACCACCCTACATCAACAACTTGAGAAACCAACTCAAAACATGTGTATGCTACCGGCAATTTGACTGATTTGTAGATATTGTCAAAATAGGATTGTGGTCGTCCATCACTTCCATCATATTGGTTGATAATTTTGTATGGAAGGTAATCTTGGGTGGTATCCACTTCACACATCTCTCTATCCCACAATACATCGGGGAAATACTTCAACTTGGCCAAGGGAGTTCTGGTTCCATGTCTGAAGTAGACAGTGGAGAATATGAGTTTTTTAGTGGGATCCATGTGGTGTTGGTGTTGACTGACGATAGTGTCACAAAGACACGACGAATGAAAATAATCTAATCCGGACTGTGTATTAAAAATGTGAAAAATAGGTAAAAATTGAAACGAACTTTTCGAGGTCAACAATGCCACCGAACCAATCGCTATCAGTCGCCCACAAAATCTCATACCCACCTAACAACAGAATTCGATGCTGTGTGTGAATGCTATTAGTGGAGAGTTTTCAATTCCCATCGCGTGACTGTTAGAAATCAGCTTAATTTTTGAATGCGGTGTTCAGTTTGACTTTCATTACTATAGATTATGGTAATTCTCAACTATCCCCCAACTAATCTCATTTTTGATGTAGTTTTCTGTTAGGAAATCATGTTTTTTTCATTAATCTTAAATTCGTTCGATAAACAAACTATTTTTCGATTGGCCACGAGGGTCATTTAAAAATTTATCATAATGCAATATCCAGCCTTTAATTTTATCACGATTGTTTATGTAGAATAAAAATCACGCAAAGAATTTAAACGAAATTTAAAAAAAACTATAAAATCTTGGCCAACTTTTAAGTCGACCAAATTCGGGCGTTAGCGTAATCTCAAACATGTTTATCTAATCTTTAAAAAAATCCCACTTTGAATTATTTATGATTGAGAGTTCTCATAAGCAAAAAATAATGTAGTATGATGAATAATTTTTAAGATTACAAAAAGGTTGCTAACTAAACTATGGTTTGATCCTACCAAAACGGATTCTTGATGGAATCTAAAAAAAGTAACAAACAACATTTCCTCCAACAATGTCTACATTACTTTTTTAAAAACGGATTGATTAAGAAGTTGTTCCACTGACATCCTAAATGTAATAGAAACTAAGGATTGTGAAAAATTGACCGAATACCTTTTGGTAGGATCACTTGACATCATATTTGAAACAATCTTCATTGGAAAAATGTATAAAACTAAGCAAACACATCAAACTACCTTGTAGAGTTTAAATTTGAAAGATTTCGGTTTGCGTGAATATTTATAAAAAATTTTGGCATATCCATAATCAATGTTATCTTCGGTTTGTTGGAACACACTGGGATAGGAGGTGAGTTCTTCGTCCGAGTCGATATGATCGTATAATCGTTGGAAAAATAGGATTGCATTCTTTTTGGAAAAATACTTATTGGTAAATATACAAATGGCTTTGGCGGCGAGTGAATTCTCCTTGCAAATTTTGGCTTTGAACGCCTACATAATTTCATATAAAATAATATCAGAAAAATAAACAAGTGAACAAATAGATACTTTCAGTGGGTGTGTGTTGGAGTAGGGAGCTATCACAAAAATGAGCTCTAAAAAAGTGACTCCAACACTGTAAATGTCTGATTCGAACGAGTATCCATCGATATTCTATTATTTGTAAATTACATGACTACAAATGGCGGGCAGTAGAACCTGTCTAAGGATTTCAGGAGCTGCCCACGGCATATAACGGTGAATGTGATCGGGAAGGGAAAACACAACGTTGGAATTGTTAGGGGAAAAGTTGGATTCGCGTAAATCTATCAACCAATTTCTCATCTCTTACACACCAATCAAAATCAACAAAAGATACTTGTGTGAATATTGTACAACGAATTGAAATCACTCAAAACAACACGTCCATCATCCGACAAAAGTATATTTCTACCTCGGATTGATCTTAATTCAAGTAGACCTTATTAGATTGGATTGTAAACGGATGGAAAATGCCACCTATGGATAATATCGTTTTGGTGCAGGTAACGCACAGCTTCCAACACACATCTTATTATGTAGGTCGAAGTGGAATAGTCCATTCCTGTTTTGTAAACATATCGTAGAGCCGATTCACACGTTCCCAACGAGTAGAATGGTGTGAACACAAGAAGGGTGGATTGTAGTAGGATTGTTTCGTGTATTTTTAGGATGTGTTCATGTCGGAGTGATCGAATTTGGTTTAATTCGCGCTAAAATTTGATTCAATCAAGCTTAAATGGGAATCACGTCATTTCTACTATTAAATTCTCGAATTGATCCAAATGAATGGCTTCACAGTCGTAGCGCCAACAAATGAATTTCTTGTCCACATCTCTGGTTGACGATAGCGACATTGACGATGCGTGGTTTACATTGAAAAATTTAGAGCGGGAAACAATCGAATCACGTAAAACGTCTTTCTCCGTCATTGTTATGGGTTTTGGTAGTGCGCTGAAACCACTTTGAGGAGGTTTCAAACACATTCGAAATGGTTCTAACATTATATCGTCGTCTGATTGTGGCTTGTCCTCTGGATCATCTTGAGAAGTCAATGCAACAGCAGCGGTAGTAGACGCAGTAGTCGCAGAAGGAGGATCCACATTCTCTTTCAACTCAGCCGGTCTCATATCTCGAATCATATCCTCCAATATATCAAACGGAATGGGATCGTAGAACGATACCACACTCACACTTTTGTGCAATTCAAATGTACCTATATAATTTAAAAAATTAAACAGTTGTACAACATTTGAATACTACCATTTATATAACTAAACATATTGCTTTCGGAACCGATTTGTGAGTGTTGGATGATATTCACCTCGGCTGTAGCTATACTGTCAGTGATGAAATCATCTCTAACCATCTATCTATGCCTGTGCGGGGCGAGATTGCAATTGTGGAACTATTCAAGTTTGTTGTTTTGTTGTCAAAATGTGTATGTAGCTGTGTTACTGGTTGTCTATTTCACTATTTCAGTGTGTGTATGTGGTTCGATTTGGCTGGTTGAAAACAATCCGACTAACTTTATATGGATTCTGCGCACTAAATTTATCTTATTTTATTTTGGTTAATGTCGAATCGATGAATCTAACGTGTAAGCTGTTTAAGGGCGTATTTGGGGGTGAGTAGGTCCAAGTTTGGTTTGAATTTTTCAAGAGTATTTCGCGCATGTCATTTTAATTTTTATTTGGTGACAATTAGTTTGCTTTCGTTTTTTATTCAAAGTTGCTGAGTAACTTGATTTTTCTACTCATACGAAACTTTTCACACAGTTACGTTTGCTGAAAACACAGGACTTTTAATTCACGCGTGCGCGAAAACATAAAAAATAAAAAAATTCGAAATATTATGTTCTAACAACACACAGCATTGTATATATTAATTCAGCTAGTTCGATAGTATATTTTTAATGAAATTAAGAGAGTTTTAAAAAATTAAAAAATACGTAAAAATAGATTTTTTAAAAATTTTTTGATAAAATTCATTTAAATTTTATAAAAATGGATATGTTAAGAAATTGTTTAATGTGCTCAATTTTCGGTACCTTCTTTAGATCATCACTATGGTGACACTTGGTGTATAATCACTTTTCTAGAAAAAATTTATCATAATTTGATCAAATTTTATCTAGATAACAAGCGTAAATATTTGTGAGACAAAGTTACATTTGAAATAATTTTTTTATAATTTTCAATCAATTTTATTCTAGTCTAACAATACTTTGCTGTATGAGTAATCCGATTGGATAATCTTATCTGCGAAAATTGGGTTTTTTCATTACCGATGGGTGATGAATCGTTAGACGATGGAGATGCTGGATTTTTAGTTGGTGAATCCAGCTCATCGTATTATTGTGACGGTACTGATTTGGGTTGTTGCCTATAAAAAGTGTAAATATCACAATGGTTGAAGGTGGCTGTGGTTTGAGACTGAGTTGCGGCATTGCAGGAAACTTGCATCGAGACGGCAACAATTCGAACAGTTCCCTTTCGGTGGCTGAACCCACTGAGTTGATCGAAAACGAGAGTCGGCCGGTGTGTGATGAGGAAGAGGCAGAAATAAGGTTGAAATTGAGATGGTTTTTCACGGATCCTTTTGAGAAATATCGCAAAAAAAAACTTCATCCTTGGAAGTTGGTTTTCCAAATTCTTAAAATGATATTTATAACCACACAAATACTTTATTTTTCGTCCACCCAAGGCAAATTGATCACCTCACAAGAGAGTTTGTACAAGTTGTCGTATGAAACGTTTGTTTCCAGCGCGGGAATTTCGGAAAAATTGTATTTTTACACGGTGAACGAATTGATCACTCACATCAACTATGTTTACCAGCAAGTATATTTACATTTTTTTACAAACAATTTGTTATAATTGAGATATGTGTAGTATTCAAACGTGGACAAACATTTGTTTTCTCCATTTTTGTTTCCAAGAGAAAAAAACTTTAGTGTGTGTGTACGATTGACCGAATCATGTAGAATTTTTTTTATTCTAAACTTGTATCTATATACAGTTTTTGTAGTTAACAACCGAAGCAAAGACAGTATAAATTTGTGATGTTTAGATGAACTCGATTAAACATTAGATTGTCGAAAAATATACAGCACAGATTCGTTAAACATATTTTTGAATGGCACATTAATGAATCCACACTTACACAAGTGATTATTCGATCAAATACAACAATTACACTCTTGTGTAGTTTGCGAGGGGTGGATGTACGTTTCCTACTTCTCACGGAGGTGTATGGAGAGAAATTGAAAATCCAAAAAAAGTATTGCCACATTACCAACGTTGAAGTGAGCTGCTCATCGCTATCTATAGTTGGTGGTGTGATACAATAAATGTAGATATCCTACGAAAACACTTTTAACAATGGAGAGTTGCTACTTTTGTTCGACTCCACCCATTCCAAATATTCTTGCGGTTTTACATCTCAAAATAAAAGTTTAAAATTTTTATTTAAAATTTGATAAAATTAACTTGTTTAGATTCCATACCCACCATTCTTTCGACACTATTAAATATTGTTATCGTTGTATTGTCGATGACATCGTTGATAGCTTGTATCAAATCATTCCTTTCTCATCTCTATCTAATGAAAGTAATAACCAGAAATTATGGATTTTTGTTTGGAATTTTTCATCCATCTATAGAAAGTTACCAACTATTTTCAACGAGTGAAACATATCGAATTGAATATCTCGGAAAAAATGATATTTATAAATAGTTGGATTGTGTTTATAGTCGCTGGTGACATATTGGCAATTTGTGGATCGGTTATGAAGATTATTATTGATCATAGTGTAACTATATAAACTTGTTGATAAAATAAATAATAGAGTCCTAATTAGGATTTCGATCTCTATCAGCAGACTATGATTTTGATTGGAATATCGTGTTTGGTGGTGTGGATTGGCGCGCTTCGTTATCTCACCTATTTCCATTCGTATAACGTAATCTAACATTGTGAGTTTCACGTGCGTTACTTCATCAACAAAAAGGTGCTACTTGTAATTATCAAATTGTCATTTCCAACACTCTTTCGTTTTCTCATTTGTGTTTTGTTTCTGTTTGTGGGTTTCACATTTTCGGGCTATATTCTGTTGGCTCCCTACCACGAAAAAGTAATTATTTACAATTGATCTCAACTTGAATTGATACTCAGTTTCGTACTCTTTCCTTAACCACCGAATGTCTTTTTTCGTTGATGATTGGCGATGAGATATTTGTCACTTTTCAAAACACAAAAACTCGCAGCAAACTCATTCTATTCGCAAGCCAATTCTACTTGGCGCTATTCAACATTATATTTTTGTATTTGGTGGTCACAATTTTCATATCCATAGTTTGCCACTATCACGAATATCACACAGTATTTTCTGTTTTGTTTTTTAACACAAAAAAATTGAATTTTGATTTTTTAGGAAACCAAAAATTCCAGAATGATTAGATCATTTGTTGATGAGTTTTTGGATCAATGCAACTGTCCCAATTGTGAGATAGTCAACAACAACCGTTGTCACTCGAAATCTCATTCTCGCACCAAAAGACGCCCAACTCACACCTCTCTATAATTCTCAAATGTACCCAAACATATCTCACCTAGTAGTTATGTATACATTTTTGATTGGAAAACCTCTTTTTTTGTGCGGTTTCACAAAAACAAATTCAATCACAAACTAATATCCATAAAAATCATCATCGTTTTGTACGCGAAACAACTCTGGTAGAAGAAACTTCCCACCAATAGATGACAAGGTTGGATTCGTCGTCGTCGTCGTCTTACTCATATTTTCTTTCGAAAACATTTCACTACAAAAACTATCCAACTCCAACTTGGGATCTGCAAACAGATCTCGATGAAACTGACTGGTTTCTATAGCGGCGCTATAGAAGTTGTTATCGTCAATGATTTTTCCAACAATCTCTTCAATATCTAAACACCACAAAAGTGTGAATAAAACCACTAATCCAACAAAAAAAGTTTGAGAACTTTGATGATGTTGTGTGGATTGAATAGCTATTGTAGAGGCGGGTGGCATTGGATTCTCGTTGGATTTGATCACAAGCTCGTCGTTTGTATCAAAGTCAACCATCATAAAGTTGGTGGGTTTTTCGCGCTGTTCCTCGGCAATTCTCTTCAACTCTTCCTCCTCCTCGAGCATCTCCCTGGTGTCCTGTGATAACCATCGATTTGTCGATGTGAAATAATCGTTTTGATCGTCAATAACTTTGGTGGTGATTGTTTTACTATAAATGTCACATTTAAAATTTGTTGATTTCTTGATAAATAATTATCGGAATAACATAAAGCGGGAAAATACAATTCACGATCCTGGTTTACCAGCATGTTTTTGTGGTTCACAGCTTGTTGGAAAGACTAATTGATTTCAATCTAATATTAACTAGAAATTTGAACTACTCGTGCGTCATTTGTTAAAGTTAAACGCTGCATGAGGGCGACACTTCGTTGAGTGTTCGCGTTGAGAATCGCCTGCTCCTCAATTGTACACACAATTTCACCACAAGTGAAACAACTACCCGATCCTTCTTGTGCACACACTATTCTTCCACAACTCAGACAATTGTTCACCAACCGATGACGTTGTGCCAAACACGTACACTCCATTCGAACACCCTGTAAAGGCTGTGTTTTTTGGTTGTTGCTATTGGCTACGACAAAGGTTGGAGTGGTTTGATTCTGGTCATCCCCATCATTGCTCAATCTACCTAACAACTTTTGGTGGTAATCATTGTTCAAATCGAGTAGATTGGACAGTTCTGTGTGAGCTCGGTTTGTGGGCAATTTTTTCAAATAACTACATCCATTTAATGATGGTCAAATTTTGTATCAAAGTCAAAAACGACTTTATGTACGATTCGCATTGCTCCGAACCTATTATAGTGGCGAGTTGTTCGGACAAATTCCTCCACAACTGATCCATTTTTGGCATGCGCGCGCAGCAACTAACCAGCTTCAACTCAATCCTGTGGAGAGACGCGAGAAACAACAATGGTTGAGCTGCAAACGGACGGAAAAGCCCAACCAAACTCGCCGTCAAACACCGCATCTACCACTACGACGAGTGTTAAAACCAACATGGGGTTTTCGCTGAAATTTTCAAAAGTGTACAAAAATCCTGTCAAGAAAAGTGGTGAAACAACCCTCGACCAACCGCTTAAAAATGTTGACAATGTGGAACCGACTGGTGATGGCCATAAATCGGACAAGATTGCAGTCACCGAATTCGATGGCAAGCAACTGCGGTCGAACACTAACAACCTACAACCACACCTTGTTATAGAAACCCAACCAAACAGTAATAAACTTTACCAGAAACTACGC
>JAODKO010006148.1:0-13692 GCA_027576895.1 Sciades mastersi | reverse complement strand
GTTCCGCACCATTTGGTAAATTAATCTTGTGCTGTTAAACAATTAGATTTATCTCTATAGAAATTTTAAATGTTTTTTAGTATCTTTGAAAAGGTGAGAGTTTATCAGGAACCGAATTACGAGGATTCGCTGTATGCGTTGACCTATCGTTGGAATGTACTCCCTGAACATCTGTTGAGCAGCGAACAACCAAAAAATGAAAGAAATTCTGTTTTAAAGAACTACATGATTCCTTTGTTGCCATAAAACTTTTTTTGTTTTACGTTGTAAACATTTCGCGCGCGCATTTAAATCATCTTCACTAGGTTTGGTCGGATATGAGCGGTGTGAGTTTTCGACAAATGTTGTATGTATCTTTTAAGTTTATTATTTTGAAGAACCTAAATTTGATCGACACCCTCCTACAACAAATGTGGTCTAATGCTATCTATGAAGCCGCTAGTGTAACACATTTAATACTCCATTACTTGTACAATTAATGTGGTGTATAGAATAAAGGAACAAATTATTTCTCCTTGGTTCGAATAGGAGAGATTATGAAATATGAGCACGGATCCGTCGTCATTTCAACCAACGTTTTTTTACGTGTTGTTGGTAGTGTGCAAATAACTTTTTTAGGCTTTAAAACTAATGGAAACTGCGTGCAAAATGTTTATTCGAGAACTTGGATTGAAAACTATGTTCTATTGTAGAGATTTTGACAAATATTCTGTGGAAGTATTTGTTTCATAGCTCGAATAGATGCTCATAACAGCTTTTTTTTCTCTAGAAGTTTCATGCGATTATTACTATGATCAAGGATGAACAATATAGTTTTCTCATAGACGAGGAGTTGGACGACGATGACCAATAATCGTAGGAAGACGTTAATTAAACTTGTTTTTTTTCACAAACGATTTTGTTTTCTTATTAAGTAGTCGATATCTGCACGTTTATAACCTCTGAATTCAATTTTTCTAAACTTTTACTCGAGGTGGTTGCTAATTACACAATTAGAGAAATTAGTTAGATTTTTGTCCAAAAAATGAGGATGTTATTTCTAGGACCATGTATAATTATGGATGCTAAAATTGCATACGAGTAGTAACTTTTCTGTTTGGTTAAATTTAAACTTGTTGTTGGCAAAAAAAGGACCAAATGTCTTTCCATAATATGGTAATAAATTAATCATCTAATAAGAACAATAAAACGTAAAAACTGCAGTGGACCGACGTTAATTAACAAAAAAAATCATTAAAAATATTTAATGTATGAGATTTTTGAGACTTGGAGTCCGTTATGTTATGGTTTGAAGAAACTTGTACAAAATTTCCTGTAATGTATCCAATAGAAATCTTTACTAAAAGGTATAAAACACTTGTTTAAGTTCAAAAAATATTTATAGTTTCTTCGAACTAGTCTTCAAATTCTATTCGTCAAGTCCTAGGAAGACTTCGTGTATGACTTAAATAGACTAAAAATATAATCTTCGTATTAATGCTCAAAATTTTACATTGTTAAACCATACAATGATTCAAATGAGAGTAAACTCGTGGTTTGTTTACCTAACAACTTCATGTATAACAAAATTAAGGTGAATTTATTAAAGTATTTATTCCAAAATTATTCAATAAATATCATATGATGTTTGGCACAGATTTTTCTATTATATCGAGTTTAATATAAAATTTGATTATAAGATTGTGGGACGAATAGTAGGGAAGCTATTAATGGTAGATGAAAATTCAAATAAATTAGAAGAGGATTTTACGAAGAAAGATGTCATCTAAAAGAAACGCAATTTAGGTGGCTACGAGAAACTAAACGTTGGCAGCATTACGCTCAAGTTGACGCTTTATTGAAAGACAACACAAATTCTAATTCAAAGACATTGATAAATCTATAAGGAGATTTAGTTTATTTTTTGGATTTGGTCTTAACATCAACTGGAGCAGGTGCGGCAACCGGTTTCTTCAAATCAGCTATCTTGCCACGTCTGATCTTTTTCAAGAGACGATTGTACTCTTCTCTTTCGGTCTTGTTCTTGAGCGATCGCGCCGACTTGGCTGCAGCAATACGTCTCTTTCTTTGAAGATGTACTGGTGTGATAAGTCGTTGGATTTTTGGTGCCTTAAGTCTCTTTTTACCTGCGGCATCTGCAGCCTCTTGCTTTTCCTTGTTCTTGTAGGTTGCTGGTCTACGTAGGACGAATCGTCTAACATCATCATCTTTTTCGAGGTTGAACATTTTAATGATTTTCCCAGCTCTCTTAGGTCCCAAGCGTCTAGGAATTGTGACGTCGGTTAGTCCCTCAATCTCTTTTTCACCTTTCTTTACAACCACCAATGAGAGCACGCTGAGGTTGGCATCCACAATGCAACCACGCACATACTTTCTTTTTCTAACACCGTCACGTCGACAACGATATCCTTTGTCACCTTGCTTGAGTAGAAGATGGACTTTTTTGGTGGTCATCACACCTTGTCTCATTGGAAAACCATCTTTATCGGATCCACCAGTTATACGGAAAACGTAACCTTTCCAATTCTCGCCAAGCGAATCACCACTCACTTCTTGAGCAATTCTCTTGTCATAGAATGGTCTCCTACGGATCAATCAACTCAACCATACAACACACCCACTCCAACATACAATGTAAGTTCATCTTCAATATCAAATTGTTTTTGGGTACCTTGTCTAGGATATGCAATATTCAACTAAACAAACAGACTATCATTAAACACACAGAGCAATTGAGAGACTACCTTCATTGTGACGAGGAAACGTAAACGTGCAAACGAAGAACGATTACTACCGAACATTATCGGACATGATGTAGTTTCATGTGGGAGGAAATGCGTTCATCACATCACTCTCAATAAATGCAGCTCGTTTATACACAAAATATGTACAATATTTATACGTTCTAACTTGGAATACATCGAACCATTATTACGCATGTATAGGATTACACGACGAAACTTCCTTCGCGAGCTCTGGTAGCGGGGTCTCACAACATCTTTCTAACCTGTTTATTTCAAATTTTACATGCCCATAAGTTCTACATTGATAAGTGTTGTCTTTTTGTTTATATGAAAAAGTTGTTTCACAGTTGAAATGCCACCACCAGCGGCTGATTAAAAAGTTAGATTCAATTCTATGCGTATGTCTTTCTGCACGTATAAAAACATGTACTCTTATTATAACAATTAAGATACCTGAAATACAAGTGTTGCTCAAATTTTGACGCTTAAAAAATCATTCAGTTCATACTAACAACAAATAAGACATAAAACATTATTCCTGTTGATATGTAGACAATATTGTTGTAGGCGAACGTTGGATATTCTATTCAATTCCACGTATTTTTTGGATATTACAATAGGTGACGACACACACGCCAACCATACTCCATGTAAGTACGATAGCAACTACTGCAATGTGCCCAAAGGGAGATTTCTGGAAGTTTTTGTTGTAGGTAGATACACCAAGAAGATTTTTCGCCTTTCTTTGACCATAAATTAACAACAACGACGGAATGACATATTGGACCAAAGTTCCAGCATAACTTCCAACAACGTTCACAATGTAGTCGACGTGATCACTCAAAAATAAAATAACTACGTAAGGTGGGTAGATTACCAATGCAGGGATAAGCACACGTTTTAGAAGAAATTTTTTTCTGGTATTTACAGAGCTGTCTTTGAAGACAAGAGCTTTGATATTTTCACGAAGAGTAATGCCAACAATGGGATAACTGGAACTGAGAGCAATAACGGGAAAAAGTTGCAAAAAATGGCCCAATATTTGGAACAATAAACCTTCTCCAAAACTCATAAAATTCATGGTGTATATTTTCTCAATTTCGTGCTTGTCAAAGGCAAATGCTGCAGTGAATGTGATGAGCAAATAAATGATCAACACTGCACTTATGGCGTATACAAACAATGAAGCATAGCTTCGACGTGTATCCCGGATAGGATATAGAAGCGATGGAAGAGAATGTTGACACATGAACGAATACAATCCAGTCCCAATAAACAGAGGAATACCTTTGGGGTTGATCGCCTCAGGAATCACCACTTTTCCTTTCGCAATTTTCAACAACGCCAAAGAGATCATTATGATAAAGGCTAAATGTTCCCATGAAAAAACTCACAAGCCAATTGTTTTATCTAATTTCATCCAAACTCCAAGTTGAAAAATGTTGGTAGATTAAATCTAGCACTTGGTTTCAAAAGACATGAGTGTTTGTAACTCTTTGTAAGATTAATTACTCAACAACTAATGTTTAAAATGAACAATTGGTGGTATGAAATCGATTGATGAGTTAGAGTTTAGCGCGGTCTAATACAGCACATACACTTTTATCAAATATTTAAAAGTAATCACACTCGATATACTTAGCTTTTAGGAATCAAGAAAGAATAAAATGTTTCCTACTTGGAGAGGACGAAGTTTTTAAAAACAATATTTTGAAAACAAATGATACCGAGCCATCTAAGACAGATTGTACTGAATTGTACAAGTTTGGTTTTGGAGACATTAAAGTTGATCAACGAACCAATCAATACAACAAAGATAGTCTAGCAATTTTCACATTAGAACAAATTCACAACACAATGTAATCACAATGTAGATTCTGAACACATTGGTTTCTCCAACTTTCCCGCAAAATCTTCCAATTGATGTTGCATTTCCAGTATGGCTAAATCACAATTTAGGCGATGAAACATTAGCGGTGGTTTGCAATTACCATGTGATGGTTTTTAACGATTTGCCAACAATCGATAAATATATCAACAAATCTCCATACAAGTATACGATTGTTGAAATAAAGAAAAAGATAAGCAATGCTATTGGAAATAAATTAGCACGAAGTCTGTATTGTTTTAGTTGTTGGAGATACGTTTGCTAAAAAATAGTCTAGCCATTTCACTCTAATAAAAATTAACAAATTAAACTTTTTCCAGTAATTACCAGTTCAAATTTAGTTTGGATTTCAAATATCTCGTCACCTTCTCCTACAAACGTAATGCAATCACAAAAGTAGAATATTAGTTGGGTTTTTGTTGTGGTCAACCAACATGAAAAAGTAGAATAATACCTAGAAGACGTAATGTTTCATCGTGTCCATCTACATATTCCTCCAACTTGGTATTCTCATCATGATTGTTGAGCAATCTATCATCATCCTAAAGTTTGTTAATAAAATAAAAAGGTCAAGTAGAGACTTTTTTTTGGTTTACAGAATCGATTGTTCTATCGTTAGTGTAGGTCGTTATAGCACAAGCAAGGGACATCGATTCAACCACATATGTACATGTCACAAAACTATAAGAATATTACGGAGGTAAGCAACCGAATGTGGTTAATATAGAAGACAGATATTAACCTTAGAAATGCAATCCACAAAAAGAGGGCTGACCCAATAGCATAACCCACATGTATGAATGCATTTGGTAGAAGTAATGCACCGGAGCCAAATATAAGATTGAAAACAAAGATTGTCGCTACCTACCAACAGAATACGTGTTAGACGAAAATAATACTTGACAACAAATGCAAACTTAGTTTAACAACTAACGAAATTATTAACAATTTGGTTTACCTGTTTTGGATAAGTGTCTACTCTTGTATCCGTCACCATCTCAATGTTTTTTATAGCTTATGTAAAGAGGCTTTATTCACTTTTCGTCGACATCCAAAAACAGATTAATTCCACTGTTAATGCTTAGATTTGAGTCCGATAGATGATGTTTTAGCTTGTCAAATTATGGAAATTCCTTTATATCCACCCTAAAATAATGACTGAAACAAATTCGTTTCGTATTAATATATGAATGAATTAAAATAAATCCGCATCTTTTTAAAGGTATTATAAAGATTAGAGGTTTTACCACTTTACTGTTATCGCTGTCGTTTAATACTTGTTAAAAATAACATGTTGTTACGTGGCATTGTTTAATGGCCTTTCTACCGTTATGCCAAGTTTCTATGAGACGGAGTTATCAATTCTAAAAGTGGCGTCCATTGTTTTTCGATTCTAAGGTAAATTATTATAAAGTTGTTCGTGTTTGAAATCGAACAACACGAAAATAATATTCTGATGAATAAGGTGCGACATAAAATTGGTTTCATTCAGTTTGATCATGTGGGTTATCGATTTGCGCTATAACGATAAGTCTAGGTTTGTTTATTTAACGAACATTTATCGATTTACTTTATTCATAAAGGATTTAGAACTTTTCAGCCGTAAACAACAGTAGTATGAAGCCATTAACCTACTGGAAAACGTCTCCATATTTGATTTCCACTCCATGATAAACCAGTTTTAATTTTTTCTACCTAATAACAAATTTATTCCTTTTCTACATTGCGTAGTTTGTTCGTGTGGGGACCGTCGGCGCTCATTTAGGTGCTTTTATTGATACCGAGATGAACACAAGATGACAATCTCTAAACGAAGATTTAATAATAAATAAACGTAACGAAATAAGTTATTTTGTTGAAGGTGTGAAGTCCATAGTTACAAATGTGCCAAATTACCACCGTTATCCAAACAGTTTTGTCAGAGTTCGCAACGACTTTGTTTTTATTCACAGAAAAAGTATATGCTTGTAAACGTCGTCATGAAGAAAACCTAAAAAAAGATAATTGTCAAATTTCTTATACAGATGCCGCCATATTTTATTCATATGTTTTAATTTTTTGTGCATGATCAAAAAATAAATTGATTGGAAAAATCACAGGCATAATATTTGAAACATAAATCTCATTTGAATGCAATTACGAAAATTAAAATTTAAGGTTGTTATTTTCAAGCATGGACAAAGTTTAATATGTACACCAAAATAGATCAAGATTTTAACCAATCAATTTTTTTCCAAATCAAGCTAGAGAACCGTGTTACATCAAGTATCAAAATTTGCGATAACACAGGATGAATCTCGAATAACGGCGGGGTTTTCGGCTTTCAGAGCATGAACTATTTTTGTGAAAACGCTCCTAAGAAAAGCGTTCAATACTTGTGGTGCAATCTGTTTTGGCAGAGTTTTTCATATTCTGGTAAACTTCTTAAACTATGTTACCCATGGTATATCGATACAATGTAGATGCTAGTAGATAAAGGTTAGAAAGTTTAGTACTCCGAAAATGTCTTCAGATTTGTTAATACAAACTTTACGTTTAAAGCAAAGTTTTGTTCAAGACAGTAATAATCTTACCTGGCACACAAAATTATTTTGTTGGTGTTTCGAAATGTAGTGTAGCTCCCAGTATCAATTATCAAAAAAAACTAAAGTAACCTTCTCTGAGAAATAGTATAAACTAATAATTAAATAATAGGTTTGGATCTTATAATCAGTAATTTTGACCGTTCATATCAATATGATTCTTTGTGTGATTTTATATTCGAAGAAATAATTTTATATTTATGAAAATTTTTTCTTGATCAACTAAACAATGAATTTACTCTCAAATGGAAAATGTTGACGTATAAACAATTATAAAGTAGATCAAATCAAGTTCAACAAATCAACAATATAGATGGTGCTAAATTCGATTGTATTCTTCAGGGGGTTGTAGGATGTCGGAAATGTTGGTTGCGAATGCAATGACAAAATGAGTTGTTAACGTTTTTGCGTTGATTGCGACCTTCTGAAAAACACCACGAACAAATAATCCCAACATAACGTGATACAAAATAATCTTGACAATTGGATTACATTTGGGTAGAACAGGTACGAAATAGCTAAATTCCTCGTTATAGCCGGCTATGACTTACGAAATCGAATTATTTACTTCAACTACGTCTCGATGAATAAAAGTAACCGATCGCACTATTGTTTACATCACAATTTGTACACTATGACGATCACAGACACCCAATACAAACAATATATTTACAAAATTTTATTGGATTAAATTTCGAACCTAGCCGAATTCCGAGAGTTCTATGAATCGACTGGGTTTTAGCTCTTGCATTGGAAGAAAAATGGAATCACATGCAAGCATTGATAGACCAGATGATTCAGTTCCTGTTTATCTTCACGTGTATACAATTGTAAACACCCCAACTATTCGTTATTTCACCTAATATTAAGAATATAGATGATAAAGTTCCAAAGTTTTTAAATCTAAAGATTTATCATTCTTCAATTGAAGTCTACGATAAAGGTAAATAATTATAAATTTTTAATGAGTTAATCATGATTTGTTTTGGTTTAAAGTTAAAGAATAGCAAAATTGTTTAATGTTTTAGAATATTCGTATTATGGCCACGAGACAGAAGAGACTGGAATTGGTGATTTCCCTCCTCTGAGTCTTGATCAATATGGGTTTCCATTCAAACACAAGTATAGTCGTCGTTATGTGGAATGGTTTGTGAATGATGTACAGAGAAACCATCATTATTGGATTTACGCAAATGACTAGAACTGATATCAAAAAACTGGTGCTTATTTTAGGTTTGAAATTCAATGGTCAAAATTATCATGTCATAAATCAAAATTGTAACCATTTTTCAGACGAATTTTGTTTTGTAACAAATTATTGTTTCAACATGAGTTGTGATAAATTTTTAGCGAATAACTGGAATGCATATTCCTGGTTATATCAATCGGTTGGCTAATATTGGTGGCAAGGTTAATTTTGTATTGAACGCTTTTGGAAAACAATTGTTTGCGGCTAGATCGATGTTACCCTTTTAATTTTTTCCTATTGTTGAGTTGTAATATGTCCTTATTGTTTTGTGTTGCTGTATTTCGATTTATTGCTGAAAATAATAGTTTACTACTTTTATTTACGCTAGAGATTTTTCTTTTGACTTTTTTTGTGCAAATAAATTTACCCATCTGAAAATCTTTTACAGTGAGATCACGTTAGTCAGAACTTTTGAATTCATTCATGGTATGCTTCAACGTTTTAGGTATGATTAATTATGTTGAGATGGTTTTTGGTTTGACGGTTGTTAGAATGTATTAAAATTTCTCGGTACTTTCGGGGATGTTAGAAAGAAAATCAGTTCTCAATGGCATAGTTACTTGTAACATCATTAGTTTGTTAAAGGTTCGTTTAGCTGTTACGTAGATTATAAACAGTTTATTTACAAAATGCTTTTGTTTAATTTTTTTGTATGAAGTAAGGTACATTCTGAGCTTTGAAATATTTAATAGTTACAGCAAACAGAATTTTAAACAAATTTTAATCAAAACGTAATCCACTGACTGCTAGTCTATCCCATGAGAACATAATTAATTTTCGTATAACATTATTAAATTGGAATAACTAGCATGAAAAGTTATTAATTACGAGAAAATGAGTGAGATTTACGTTTATATGGAGTTGAATAAAACACACGAACCATTTTAAAATTCTAACTATTTTGGGTGAGTTTGTTGAGTAATTACAGTCGTTATAAAAACCGAATAATATTATAGATCAACCATAATCTTTAGTGACGAGCGTACAAAAACGTACCGCAATAAAATTGAAATATAACAAGAAATCAAAATGGAAATACCTAAAATAAGTAAAGGTTGGGGAGGAGGAAGCCAAGACGATTTAGATAAGATATCTGTTTCAAGTCTTTGTTTGCAAGATTTACCTGCAAAATTGGAAGATGGTGTAGAACAATTTCTCATGGATCTGGGATTAGATCCTAGAACTGACAGAGATATCGAAGAAACACCAAGAAGATTTGTTAGAGCATTGCAAGAAATGACTATGGGCTACCATGTATCCTTAAAAGGTAATTACATTGTATACATTTCAAATCTATTTTTTATTTTGTGCGCTCGCTTCATTTCAGAAATTGTGTCCACCGCTGTTTTTGATCAGGAAATTCACTCCAAATACGTTGTGATACCAAATATAGCTTTTAGTTCCTTGTGTGAACATCATTTGCTTCCAATGTTCGGCAAAGTGTATTTTGCCTATATTCCTGACAAATTAATACTAGGTTTGAGTAAATTTTCAAGGTAACCATTACGGAATTGTTGCTCAAGTTGATTCCACTTTAGGATTGTGCTAATGTATTCAAAGAGACTTCAAGGTAGTTGTGTTTTAGTTGACCAACTCTTCCATCATTATTAGTACAAGAAAGATTTACAAAACAAGTTGCTGATGCGGTTTATTCTACCACCAAATGCAAATTTGTTGTTGTTGAAGTTGTTGCAAGGTAAAAAGAATACGAGTAAAATCGTAATATATGTTTCATAGACATAGTTGCATGTTTGCAAGAGGAGCGAAAGAAATCGACTCCCTTGCCAGAACACAACAAATGTTTGGTGATTGCTCCGAAACGGAGAAACAAGAATTGATGAGTCTCTTGGACAAATCACAAAAATATTCAGACTAATCCATGAAATTTAATTGATTAATCAAAAATGATTGTCAAACAACCAAGTTTTATGGATCAATATTGTCTTAAAACAGTTTTTACTCTATTAATACATGTAGGATCCTTGCCACGACCAAATCAAATAGATAATGTTTTGCATAATAACTAAAAATTTTATTCCTAATCAACAAACTATTATGGGGTTTTCTTCAACACCCTAAATTTGAATAAATGAAACTTTCTATGGTTAGTAGGAAGTTGTCGCATATATAGTATAAAAACGCGAGACAAAAAACGATGGAAACATTTCACCACACTATAGTAGTTCAACTACGTAACGTGTTACTTAAGCTTTGGTGGTTCCAAACGATCTCAAAATTTCAGAATCTCCAGCATGTGTAACACCCAACACTGAGACTGGGAAATATTTACCGCAAGCAGTACCCAAATCCGTATTAGCACCATTGTAATAGTGGATATCAATTCTGGAAATAAGACAACAATATTCGATTTCACTTACACTAAAATATTATGGTTAAATTCAATCGATTAGTTCCATCAAATGAAATATCCTCCCGACGACTCAGAATTAGTTTGTAATTAATTCCTAAAGATGGGAGTTTTTATATCTCTCTGTGAGTGTTGTAATGTTTAAAGTACAACACCCACTGAGATATTTATTCCAAAAAGTAATTACATTGTCTTTGGCAAGTTGTTTGCAAGAATAACCATTCTGGTGCGACCAGATCGAATATTCTTCTTGGTGGACTTCAATCCAAGTGTAACTTTTCCACTTTTCATCACCAATTGCAAATGTGAGTTGATATTCTCAGCATTCTTTTTCTAAAGTCTCAAATCATCCGAGGCAAAAGTTACAAATGTAGTTACAAGTTTTTTGGCAGAAACCATCGTGAGCACAGCGTGAGACGACAACTAGCGAGATAGGCTGAAATAACGTGGCTCGTGTTTCATCGGATAACGTCCTTCATCTAAATTTTGGAGTGTAGCTAAGAATTTAAATCCTGAACAAAAACGGAAATTTATAGTTTTAATTGGTGGGGATACGATAATATGGTGTGCATGTGTAGTCAAATATCTGACGTTGGAGCTCTATTTGTAGTAATTAACCCTCTAAAAATGTGTAGACTGTTCTCTAGACGTTGATTTAAACTGTATATGAACGAAAAGATTTCATTTGTTTAATTAACCTGCAAAATGTAACTGCGTGATATTTAGTGCCAAAATGTATGCAGCGGTATTTGTCGATATTTTCGGTGAATGTTGGAACGCTGAGCTAAATTTGAGTGTTCAATTCCACAGAGGCAGTAATCGTGTGTTTCTTTTTAATCATTTTTGTCGATATTGACGATGTTGTTAAATGGAAATAATTGGATTCAATTTTGAAATCGGAATTGTTTGGTGATGGCTAATTTTACCTGTAATGGATTCAGTGCCTCAAATAGGATATTTCCGATACACAAAGTTCACATTTCCCAGCATTTGTTTTTATGCTATGTTACTCAAGTCTTTTCTGGACTTCCTGCAATCTTTCATTATGTTCTTCTTGATTTTTTTAGAAACGATACCATCGTTGATGTAGCTAGCAACTCCCTCTAAACGTATCAGCATCCAGCCATTCACCTTTTGGAAAATAGCCGAACAATGAATCAATTTTACTGAAGATACGACTACTTTTGACACAATCGTTAAGGCCCTGCGGAGTGGGAAACGGCTATAACTCTACGTTTTTGACAGTATGACGGCGGACGCGTAGTGCTTTTCTGGTAATCTCGCCTAGTAGATCTTATCTAAGCCACTCCAAAAGTCTAACCTAACCAAACATGGTTGGTCAAAGTATCACGCTTGATCTCCAAAGATTTATAAAGAAAACGGTACAACCGTCAGTTTAAGAAAAGAAAAGAATGTTCCTCCAAACCTTATGACTAGCTATGAAACCATCACTACACATATGGAGGATTCGATATATCTCCGTTTGAGCTATATACGTTGTGGCGTATACAGTTTGATGGAGAATAGCAGTAAGTAGTGCGAAATATACAACACACTCGTTGACAACGAACAACTTCGTGTAAAATCGTTTTTGGTGTTTTTCGTTTTTTGTCGTGTGCTTCCTCGTTTAAATGTTTCTTAACATTGGATTGGACGTTGAAAATGAGTTTCAATGAACAAATTGATATATCTCCATAAATATTTGTAGAAAATAATGAAAAGTGGTGCAAAAAAATTAAAAATTTTAAACAATGTATTGATTTTTGTCGCGCAACTCGGTTTGACCGTACCAGGGAAAAATGGGCTCGGTGAATGTTGATAATGATATTGTGACACTTATCGACATGGATTGCTTTTACGTTCAAGTGAAACAGGCTGACGAACCAGAAACTCGTGAATTGCCATGTGTAGTGTGTCAATATACTGGCGGAAGTTTAATAGCTTCAAATTATGTCGCACGTCGTCATGGTGTTAAGAAAATTATGCGACTATCTGAGGCTCAGAAATTATGTCCAAATATTAAAATATTTTACGTCGACGAGAAAAGCGGAAAAGCTGATCTTACAGAGTTTCGAGAAGCGAGCGATCGAGTGTTTGGTGTAATTCAGACATTTACAGAACATTATGAAAGAGCCAGCATTGACGAAGCGTTTATAGAATTAAATTCACTTGTTGATGCTGAAATCGATATGTTAGATGATGAGAATTTTTTGATTGAGCATTTACTTTCTAACAATGTTGTTCTCAGCAACACTCCAACCAACAAATCTCAACTCAGCAATCTATTCAAAAGAGACAAACATTGTCTTAGACTAGCGGTTGGTGCCGTTATAACTAATCGTATACGCAAAGCTATATTTGATACCACCGGATACACTTGTTCAGCGGGTATAGCAAAGAATAAAGTATAACGACAGCATTTTGATTTGGAAAGTGTTATTTTGATGTGTGGTAGGTCTTGGCTAAGCTTGTATCCAATATGAACAAGCCAGAAAAACAAACTTTGTTGTTGAATGATTTCATACCCAAACTACTGTCTCAAACCGATATAAAGCATATGTAATTTTTTGAGAAAAATAATTATAACTTTTGATAAATTTCTTTCCAACTTTAATTTATAGAAGAGTTATAAATTCAACAATTTATGCGATTTAGACGAAATCTTGGAGGAAAGTTAGGACAAAATGTTAAAGAGGATTTCAACATAGAGTGTATTGGCCAAGTTGCATCAATTCCAGCTAGAACATTATGCGAAAAATATGGAGAAAAGACGGGGTAGCTAGCATACATTCGATTAATTTTTCTCATCACGTTAAATTTTAGTCAATGGATCTATAACATCTGTCGAGGGATTTCCCACG
>JAODKO010005352.1:0-13903 GCA_027576895.1 Sciades mastersi | reverse complement strand
GCGCTTCTATCGATTCAAAATAAACTCATATGCACAGAATAATTTGTGATAGATTGTCTCTTCATTAATGCGCCAATTTCGGGTTTAATTCTCGATTAGATCGTCAATTCCTGGAATAAAACGTGTTTCACTTGTTTGATATTCAACTATGTAAGAAAGGTTGAATAAATATGTACTTTGAACTTTCTTGTTCTATCTTAAAAGATCAATCATTCCATCATAATCATAAGATTTCTAGAGGATATACATCTTAGATTGCATTAAGAATTTGCGCCAGTTTATTTCGCATATACAACATTTAATAGAATGCTTTTAAAGTGGACTACGCTTAATACACAAATTACTGTATTTCTCGTAATTCACCCTCAAAGATTTCATATATTTTATCAACAATTTGGAATAAATAATGTATGGGAATTGATTTTTTGTCCAATAACAAAATTATAAGCTGATTGCAATGCGGTTAGAATGGTACGGATTAAAACATTATTGTACTTAAGAAAAATTTTGAAGCTAGAGTTTTGTTTGTGTATCCTAATCTGCCCTTCGGCTTTGATGTTATTGTCGAAATATTTGTTTTCTCAAAGTATCCGAATTTCACATTGAGATTCAAGTTGAAGCACCTAAAAAATTCCAATGTTTACCGCGATTATTTTATAACAGCTCTCATTTGGATGTTTGTATTTTTATTGGCGCCTTTTCGGTAGCTTAAATCAAACTAATGTTTGCTTATTGTAGAATAAATTTTTAAGCTATTAATTAAGAGCAACTTAATGGAAATGTCTCGAAAAAATAAGTCAACATCCAATGATAATGTATAATCGCTAAAACATGCGTTATTTTAGTATGAAAATATAAAGATTGTGGGATTTTTATATTTCATAAAAATTGGCTAAATAAACATTTCAAGACCAAATTTAGATAACCATTTTTGTGTTTAAAAATACGACGATAATTTTCATCCCAATATGCTAATTAGGGGTTGTTTTTTTGGAGATTTAATAGTTTAACAACTCTTTGAACTAATTATTTTTTAAGTCGATAGGTGATAAGTCTCAAGTAATGTCTAGTGTTGGTGTTGCTGTTTTGTGTAGTATTCTATTTGGTTTCATCTGGAGAAGTACTCAATCGGAGAGATTGCTCATGTCACATGTGGTAATTGTCAAGTAGTGGGCTTATTGATCGGTAAAATAATATGTATAGCTTGTTATGACTGGAGAAAGAAATCCATACACCGCATATCTTCAATCGCCCAACGATTGGTATGGTGGCTTGGGTGCATTACAACAAGTAAACAAAGCATAATTAACCACTATCAACTCGCTACGAATTAGACTGGAAAAAACAGTCTTTATAGGCTTGGAAATAGTTTACGAGCATATTTTGTCACTACGTGGAACTTGATCACAGAACCCATACCAGTTAATGTCCTAATCAGAAGTAACAATGGTGAAAGAAGTCTAATGTCGGCGTTATCAATGCTTGCAAGTATGTTCCCGCCTAAAACGGAAGATATGATCGACAAAAAGTTGTCCTGGCAACCTTTACCTGTACAAACTGTCGCCAAAGATAACGACTATGTAATTTGGTAGCAATTTTCTCATGCTAACAAGTCACATTCAGTTATTGAGAACTATGGGTAACAAATGCCCTGAAAGAGATCGTTACTTTGACGAGGTTCGCGGAAGCCAACAATGGCTAGAATACATTGATGACAATAAAGTTATATGATTATTTTTTCACACAAATTGTGACTTTACTTAGTCTAGTCCTAGTGGTCACAAGTTAAAATTTAAAATCCTATATCTTGTTTAAATTATATGCTAATCGGTGAAGTTTAATGGTGCAATGTTGAATTTTTAATGAAAACCTCCAATTATATAATATTAGAACAATTTTTAACTATGATTGAATTAAGTGAAATTTTGTTTAGGAATTCTTAAATTTACTCTACGAAAAGACTAGCATAAAAGATAACATAACTGAAGTGTGGGATTTGTATGATGAGAGTAGTATATCGTTGAGAAATGGCAAACAACTCGCCGCATGGATAACAAAAGATGTGCTGGACCAAATGGAAGAAATAACCAAATATATCATTTCGAAAATGTATGCATCGAGCGAGCAAAAAATTCAAAAAGTGTTAACTGGTCATTTGTTTTACACCATCGCTAGTCATATGGTAAAGTTTCTTCCTGATACTGCCAAAAAAGACATTCCTCACATACTTTTAAAAAATCAACCAAATTTTACGGACGATCAAAAGAAACTCTTTCTATACTTTCCAGTAATTTTCCTGATTAAAACATTTTCAATGTAACAAATAGGACGAAACTGCTATCTACTCAATTCTGAGTGTTTTGGGGATTCCTCAAAAAGACATTTTGTTATTCTCGACTGCAATCTCAATCGATTTACACGAAGCTCAAGATGATACATATCAAAATATAAAGCTCATAAGAGTTTTTATTTTCAAAAATGGCAACGATCGTGAACAACTTGATATTCCAAATTGCATCACCAATTTGGGATGCCCACTTGAAACCTTTATCAAGTGATTACATCAAAGCACACTCATAATATCATATTTTAGATTACTGGCTAATGTATTGGTGGATGATCCAAAAAAAGCATGCAAAGTATCCGATGAAGCAACCACCAAACTTCTTCCTGGCGAATACGGAAAATCTTGGTCGAAAAGACAATACACCGCTCATGTGATTGTTTCAACTTATGCTGGAATTATCACCTTTATTTTACTTGCACTGGCTGTATACATTATATACCAAAACAAAGTTTTTGGAATTCAATTGAAACGTGCGAATTCCCTGTAACTCTTCCAACCAATCAATTTACACATGACTTAAAATTAACATATTTTTGTCAATATACTGTTATGAGTAATTTGTTTCCTCAGATATATCGCAATTTTAATGCATGTTTTAAAATATTTTTGTACCTTTATTGGCTATTGATTCTATTGTAACAATAGAATCATGCCAAGATAATGTAGATTAATTATTAAAACTAAATAAACATCTTATAATGCAGGCAAATTATAGGTGTAACATTGTAAAAAAACACTTGTGATTTTAAAAGTTCTTGCTAACCTCAAAACCTCCAACCTACCTACTAATAAATTAGAAAAGATTAAATTTTTTATTGGTATGCGAATTCAATTTTTTTCGAATGATAAATTTTGGAATGAAAAAGTGGGATTTATAATGTTTACAAGATATAAACAGAGTATATAAGTTTGTTTTGGATTTTTTTGTTGTTGTGACGGGTGACTGTCCGAATCGGCTCGTCTTGGCATGAATATATTGGATTATAAACATCGAATAACATTTGGTGGGTTTGATTAGGTTACCTGTAATATTTTTTAAAAGTCGGTTTATGATAAAACTTTGAGTGTTGAGTAAACAAATGCATACTTTGATTGGCTTAGTTGAGTAAACGTTGTATAATATTGTAACCCATGTGTTACAAGTAACAAAATATTTTTTTATGAAGATCCGTTGATTTTGCGTCAATTAAGAAAAAAATTTAAAAATTGGACTCTTCCTTTCGCATAGATTTCATTCAATCCTTGTAGATATCATGGTATCATGGTATCTTGAAGTGGATGCATAGGAGAGTTTGTATTTTTACCAGCAAAAATTTTAAGCGGATCAAAATGTTTGTATTTATTCGCAAAATGCACACAGCGTAAATTGGTCAACAAATTAGACTGACTTTTTTGTGAGCAACATGAGGAAAATTTTTTTTTGCATTATTATATTGTGCCTACTGCCCGATATTTTGCATTGCAACGATAAACTACTTATATCCCACGCGGTAACATTATAATGAGAACAATTTTTTAGACTTGGATGCTTCAGATATTTAGACATGGTCAGCGTAATCCATGTGCAATATATCCAAATTCAAAAACTAAAAATTGGGCTGGAGGTTTGGGAACACTTCAAAAGGTATTGAACACAAAGTTGGTTAAAAGTATTCTATTGCAACATTATTTTAGGATGGAGCCACTCAACTATACGCGCGGGGGAAAAAAATAAAAGCGGAATATGTTGATAGACAAAAATTTATTAGTGGAGTTTTTAACTTTGACGAGGTATATGTGAAAAGTAGTAGCAGTGAAAGATGTTTGATGTCTGCTGAGACATTTTTGGCTGGGATGTTTCCACCTTCCAAAGAAAAACTTTTTGATAACACTATACAATGGCAACCATTACCTATTCAAACGGAACCCAAAAGCAGTAACATTGTAAATACGTTTTATCTTGTTAAGAAGTTTAAATTAAAACTCATTTTGAATATAGTTAGAAGTAATGGCAATGGATTGTCCCAATAGGGACGCCTATTTTAGTGAAATATATGAAAGTGAACCTTGGTTGGAATATATCGAAAAAAATGAGGTGTCATTGTTATTATTATCATGAATTAGAATTCTTATAAAACATTGAATTAAATTGCATAGGAATTTCTCAATAAAATCTACCAACATACAGGTTACAAAGCCAATTTGACAAGAATATGGGATATCTATGATCAAACTCTTGTGGAAGATCTGAATGGAGTTAAACGACCAGACTGGCTAACAAATGATGTATACAAACAACTGGAAGAAACCACAAAATTTATCGTGTCACAAACCTACTCATCCAACGATGAAAAAATTCAACGGTTATTAGCTGGCAATGTGCTATTTAGCATTGCTCAACATATGGTTCGATTTCTTCCCGATAATGTAAAAAAAGACCTACCACCATATCTCCTAGAAAATGACAAATTGGATGATAAACACGATAAACGAAAACTATACATCTATCTCACTGTAACCTCTTTTTAAATTTATCTACAATGTATTGATTGTATTTGTCGAAATAGCATGATGCAACAATTTATGCCTTATTTGCTGCTCTCAAAGTTCCCCTTGATCATTTATTATCTTTTGCTACATCGGTCGTGTTTGAATTGCAAGAAGTTGTGGTAAATGATGCAACTGTTCATGTTTTGAAGGTTTTCTCCGCCGATAACACCGCAGACTACAAGCAAATACCACTACCTGATTGTAATGGAGGCAAACAATGCACTTTGCTAGATTTTATCAAGTAATTCGTTTTCTTGATAAACTTTCACAATTACATATATTGTAGGATTTATGAGAAATTATTCGAACCAAATGTGGCTGAAGTTTGTGGAAAAGTTGATGATTCGACGACAATTTCCCCCGATTCCGGATACGGCACATCTTGGACCAAAAAACAATACACCCACTATGTGATCGCTGCATGCTACGCAGCATTCAGTACCATCTTCTTCATTTTTGCGATCCTGTATTTGATTTTTGGAACCAAACGATTCTAGTTTATCGACATTTCGTCAATTTATCAAGGTTATTTACAAGCCTCGCCATTATTTCGATATCGTTATTTGTTTACATCAATTTTTCTCAGATGCTTCGCTAAATTCGCGCTCTTTTTCATACATATTTTTCAATTGGATCAAAAATTTTGAGTCGATAACTCCTAAAACTTGATCACTAATCACTTGTGTTATCGATGACTCTGGCCCCCATCATAATTTATATCAAGTAACACACAACAAAGTCTCAATAATTCAGAAACCCGATTTAAGAAAGCGTGGATATTTTAGTTTCGCGCATGCGTTTTGAGCTCAATGGTTTCGCACAAAAGGAGAGATCGTTCGAAAAATCAAAAAAACAACTCAAAAAATGGAAAACCTCGATTGAATTATGAAGTGGACCCAGAAAACGAATCACAACCCGATGAAACATCCAAAAAACAGGTTTTTTTACGACATTTCTTCAATTCAATAACTCCTAATAGCCGTTATCGTTGGAAGAACTACTACAAAAACATGAAGATGAAAAGAAACAAGAAGAACGACCAAAGTTTCTCTCAAAAGAAGAACGTCAGCAGTTAGCTTTACAACGAAGAAAAGAAGAGGCTGCCAAACAACGACAACTCTACGAGGAAACCAAAAAGAACAGAGAAGAATTTATGAAGCAAGCGAAATTGGAAAGTAACTTTTAATCGATTTTCTCAATTGTTGATTTGATCGAGTAGACAACAACTCAAACGACAGAGAACATTCTTATCGTTCATCAGCCAGCAGCGGAAATAATAATCGATCAGAACGAGATAAGGGGAAAAATGCAGTACCCCATGGTGACATTCAGGATGATAGTGTAAATTCTAATGTGAATCCATATAACAAATTTGCGTTGTATATCTAGAAATATGAACTGGCTCAACTGAGCGCTATCAAGGAGAAATATTTGGGGACGGTAAAACGAAAAAAGCGATCTCGTCACTATACGGAAAAAAAGTTTATTTTTGATTGGGAAGCCAAAGAAGACACCTCTCACGATTACAACGATTTATACAGTAACAAACACCAAATTCAACTTTTTGGAAGAGGTCATATTGCTGGCATCGATATAAAAGTTCAGAAGAAAGAATTGTCAAAATTCTATGAAGACCTAATGGATAATAGACGTTCCGAGTTGGAGAAACAGCGTGAGAAACGACGTTTGCGTGAAGAACGAACAAAAGCCAAAAAGATTGCCCACAAAGATCGACATTGGACCAAAAAGTCGATTGATGATATGACTGCGAGAGATTGGCGTATTTTCAAGGAAGACTTTAGTATTGTTACCAAAGGTATTTAGCGTGTTAATGTGCTGTGATGCTTATAAAAATTGAAGGTGGGTCTGTGCCGAATCCCGTAAGAAACTGGGAAGAATCTGGACTACCCAAAAAAGTTCTCAAAGTCGTCTATTCGTTGGGCTACAACGAACCTACTCCTATTCAAAAAATTGCTATTCCAGTTGGTATGCTCAATCGAGACGTCGTTGGTATTGCCGAAACTGGTAGTGGTAAGACTGCTGCTTTTGTGCTTCCACTTTTGGTGTGGATAATGGATCTTCCTAGAGTGAATCAGTAACCCATTTGAAATTAGTTCTTCATCATAATTTTGGCCGAATTTAGAATAACCGACTCGAGTCAAAGTCCATACGCCATCATATTGGCGCCAACTAGAGAATTGGCAACCCAAGTAAAACAATCGAATTATGTTTGGACTAATTGTTGGAGCAGATTGAACAAGAAACTATAAAATTTGCCAAACCACTAGGAATTAGAACTGTGTCTTTAGTCGGTGGTGTATGTGTGTAGATAAATGTACGGCAAGTAATGTGTATTCCAATTTTAGATGTCCAAAGAAGAACAAGGTCTTCAATTGAGATTGGGTTGCGAGGTTTTTAAACTTTCTTTTATGTGTTACTCAAATAAAATAATAGATCATTATTGCCACACCGGGTCGTCTGTTGGATGTGCTTGGTAATTAGAGACATTTCAGCTCAAAATGTGTAATTTTTGCTGGATAGAATCTCGCTACGTTATTCTTTCACAATGTTCCTACATTGTGTTGGACGAAGCAGATCGTATGATTGATATGGGGTTTGAGGAGAGTTTGAAAGCGGTTCTTGACTATTTGCCACTATCCAACCTAAAACCTGACACCGAAGAAGCTGAAGATATTGATAAATTGAGGATCAATTTGGGAAGTAGAGAAAAATATCGACAAGTGATTATCTGATACGATTCTTGCCATTAATAAACTCATATTTCAACTTAGACTTGTATGTTTACAGCCACAATGTCGCCGGCAATTGAGCGACTTGCACAACAATATCTACGGTAACTCCTATATTTGAGGAAATATTTATAGAGTTTTGTAATTTAGACGACCAGTTACAATATACATCGGTACCGTAGGCAAACCTGTGGAAAGAGTTGAACAACGTGTTCAAATGGTTAGCGAAGCTAGGAAAAAGTACGCTTGACGATTGAATTGTTTAGTTGATTTGCTGTTTTAGGAAAGTGTTGCTTGAAATTCTCGAATCTGAAATGTACGATCCTCCTATCATTATATTCGTCAATCAGAAGAAGGGTGCAGATCTACTTGCCAAGTCGTTGGATAAAATTGGAGTAAATTTTTTTGCATACCACACATGCAATTATTGTGGTATATAGTATTCGGCTGTGTCTTTACATGGTGGAAAAAGTCAAGAACAAAGGTACAGTCTATTATGCAACAATTTAGATGTCATATGGTTGTGCATTTAGAGAAGCATCTTTGCGTGAAGTTAAGAATGGTTCCAAATGGATTTTGGTTGCAACAGATGTTGCTAGTCGTGGTATTGATGTGAAGGATGTGTCGTTGGTGTTGAACTATGACGTTCCTAAAACCATCGAAGATTACACACATCGTGTTGGTAGAACTGGTCGTGCTGGTAAGAATGGTATTGCGATAACATTCCTCACTCCGGACGATACTCATCTGTATTACGATTTGAGAGTGATGCTCATGCAAAGTCCAGCTAGTATATGTCCCAACGAATTGTTGCATCACCCTGATGCTTTGCACAAACCTGGAACCGTTGTTCAGAAGAAACGCAAAGATGAAGTTGTTTATACCGCGTAATTTGATTAAAATTGTGCAAATTTTGAAAATGATTTTATTTTATCCAAGTGTATTTTTCATTTTGTAAACTTGTTTGGACCTTTGATTACAACGAGCCACAAATTAGTTGGTTAAGTTCATTATGAAATTTCGCCGTAATGTAAGTGGTTTATTTTTGGATATGATTTTTTAAAAATCATACGTTCGCAATATAATTTTGGTATTAAATTCTTTAACATTCTTGGAAAAACTCATATTCATAAAATGGAAGAATCTAAGGCACGATTGTACCAATGCGTAATATTTCTCATTTTGTCTAGAAATAACCACAGAGTGTTTTAATAAACTAAAACTCTCATGAAGAAACTACATTTGTTTATATGTTTCAATAGTACAAACACACTGATGATGAAATCGTTTTAGGAGTTAATTTTGATTGATTTTGATCTTTTTTTCATTGCATCTCGTTGTTCTCTCTTTTCTTTCTTTGCCTATCTACTATCAAATGTGATCCTAAAAATTAATTATACCTGTAACTTCATTTGTCGACTCGGATCAGACGTTTTCATAATTTTTTCCTTTTCTTCACGAAGTTTCTCGTCTTTTCTCTGCATAGCTTTCTAATGGAGTGCAATAACGTATGAATAACACGGTCGATTGGTCAGTTAAAACGATGAAATACTTCAACACGACGTTGATGTTGCTCCTTTTGCAAGTTGGCTTTTATGTCAGCTCTAGCTTTTGTCAATTTTGTTTTTCCCTACACACACAAAACATGTGTCGTTTGTCTCATATCGACCAACTATCAGATCGTACTTCTTTACTGATGGAAAAATGATTGGAGGAGAGTTGTTCAACGAATCTAAGCCAAAGATCGAAAAGTCCATTCAAATCCACGTCCGAGCACAACTCTGACTTCAAGAAACTTCTCCCAACTACACCCATCCAATGTTAGACTCAATCAACACGAGACTTGATTTACATTGCAACGTTATCGATAGAGTTCTAGCATTTGATACTTTATCCTTTCCATCAAATTCGCAAATCGAGAATTTGTTTTCAATTCTATCACAAAAATTAAAATCAGTTCTGTTGTAGACAATCCATCTATTCAACTAGATACTCGTCATGTTTGAGATCGCTGAATAAAACTGATCTTATTATAGAATAATACGTTCTAAATAGTTTTCCAAACTAAATGTGAAACCGGCAGTAGGAGTTTATTTCTTTATGTCTATGTGATCCAATATACCGATTGTTTCGATATGGCTGAATAAAATTCATTCAATTCCGACGCAACTACCAGGTTAGTTTGGACAGCTTTTTTGTTTTCAAATAATACATCAATCATTCTTTCTTTACAGAATTTAGTCTAAAATGACAGTTAACGACACTCAAAACGCGTAAATTAGACAATGAAATATACATATGGTTTCAAAAAAGATGCATTTCGAAGCTCCTGTTTATCTCCTATGATGAAAATCGGTATTTCGGTATCATTGTTGAGATAGGTGGTCAATTTCTAGTGTGGTGTTCAAAGTTCAATCGGAAAACCCAACTTAAATCAACATATATGTAAATCTTACAAGTGTATCGCTAAATTTGCGCCCAGAAAGAAGAATCCAAATCATACTTACGAGCGACTGTCGTGGAAGCAACTACAAAACAGTTGGTGTGAACAATAACCAACAATTTTTATCTACATCCAATTCTAGCAAAATTCCTCTGCAATATTTATTTCCTGTGCACCAAAGAACAAACTTTTGATCATCAGCCTGACTGAAACTTGTCGAATTAAGGACGATGTCTCCTACCATATACCCGCGTAAATTCATACAAAACATTCATAATAGTTGCTTGATCAATAATATACCACAAAAATCAAAATGAGATTTTAAAATCGGTCCATTTGTATCAATCCTACAAATTAATCAACGATATTAATTGTCGTATACACTAAAATGTAAATCACCATTTGTGTGCAATAGTATGATTTATTTTCGACCCCACCGTGTAGAAAACCAACAGAAACAGAGAAACTCCAATAACAATCAACTCTACTTGATACTCTTTTATTCTGCTCAATGGAATATTCTAATTGAACAATTGCTACTCAGAAACAACCAACAATATTAAACCAGTTTAGCTGTTTTTTTCATTTTTCTCATTTCAACAGGACCATCCGATTGAGTGGGATCAAATTCAGTAGCATTTTCTAATAAAATTCATATTTTTTACACACAATTAACTACCATCTGATTGTTTTGGGTTTCCTTCTACCATCTCCACATCGATTTCATCGTCAACATCGTCGTCAAAACTTTTTTGTACAAGTTTCACAAATTTGAAATTTAACGAAAAGAGCACCACAACGAGCAACACAAACACACACTTTGATAAGTGGAACGTCATGCTTTAGTTATTTTTGCGCAGACACATCGCTTGTAATTGAACTTGTACCAGTTTCGGTGGATTACTGGAAAATATCACGTCCAGTGTATTCCACTAAATATCTACTATTACGAAAAAGTTGATTTCGTGTTTGTTAAATAGTTTGATGTTGATACAAATATTGCACAACGACTCTCAACAACGTTTTTCCATCCCGTAATATGCATTGAAACAAGGGAAAATATCCTACTGACTATGTCGTTTAAAGATTCCTTTGAATAGAATCACCCCCAAAGATACATTTTTTGTGCTTAGTTTTTCTCTTTAGGATTTAACGAATAACTGACGCATCCCAATATGTGGATATACAAAATATTTTAATCAAACACATCTTTAAACAAAAAATATGGCCCAAATAACAGGAAGGTTGCTAGGTAACAGAACGTAAATCAATGCAATTGGAACCAAGTTCTTTGTATTCCAATGGCGAAATCCAAAGTTGTTGAAACGAGCCCTAAAAAGTTGAGCGATATTTTAGCTGGTGATGCTCACAACCACAACGACATATTACCAAACTAGCCAAAATTGATCCACCAATCCAGGCACTAAACTTTTTCTCTGTACTACTGTTTGGGGACAGTATTTTGATTTTGAGAGTCTATACAAATATAACAGCGTGAAATAATCCAATGAAATGTAAATGTACAGGCGAAGTTATAGCTGATAATTCGTTGTAGAGACGATCACTCATACCACTGAACGACGAACAACCACCACACAACACAATATTATTCATCATGGACTTGATAGAAAATAATAGTTGTTATAGCAACTATTATACAATAAATACAGTTTTCATATCCACATCACATTGGTCGATTGCCCATTCAATAGCCGACTGTAACGACCTCACATTTAGCATATTTTGTTCTTTCTAAACATTAGAAATTAGAAACTAATAATCTCGATGTAGAACAACCTGAAACTCTTCATTGAAATACAATTCTGGAATTTTAACTGAATATTGTTCTTGGTGGAATTTTTTGGTTAGATCGATACGATATCCGGTCGGAAATTGATATTCCAAATTGGTTATAGGAATCAATTTTTGATTGCTAGAAAAATTCCATAAGAATACGCCCAAATGTGAAGCACATACCCATCATCACTAGAAAGACGACTGTCGGAAACTGTGAACGTGTTTTGTTGGAAATCCTTCATGAGCATCATTCTTTGGTAGATGATCCAATTTGGATCAAATTGTTGTAGATTATCTTTCAATGTATATATAGGAGTTTCTTCCAAGTTTCTCAATTTCTACAAATTATATCACCGTGTAATGGGGTGGGGTGGGACGAAAACAACAGTACTCTATCCTTGATACACGCCGATGGAGTTAGATCGATGTGGAATGTGTTTTTTAGAAGAGAATCGGTTTGTTGTAGGAGATACGAACCACACACATCCAATGTAGTGCATGCTCTGGTCAAACAATAACCGTCACTCACTGGACAAATACTGGTTTTGCCGTGACCCATATCCACCATAAGTGAGGTGGTTCGACCGTTGGCAAACGATGCCAAAACTGGAGCCTTGCACACACTAATAGCTGAACTGTTGTACTTTTCGAACATTAGTTCAGTTATTTGGTCTCTATTTTTCTTTGCATTATCCTATAGATTATTTTTGTGTGATATCCATTGACGTTCAATTGTTCTTAATTACGAATGGTTCTGTAAATAAAACTGGATGATTGTTTGAGTTGGTAAAAAGCACACTTTCAAACATGTAGTTTAGCGTCTCCTCAAAAACATCCATATTGAGAGCTTAATTGATAAGATTTGGTAGAAAAAACTTGTGTGATTAAAAACTTTGACAGCTACTTGAATCATCGTTATACAGCGCCTTTAGTTTATAGTTCGGATTGATGCGAGACAAATTGTTGTAGCCACAAATGGTGTTTGGTCGTTCTAGCACAATAGTTTTTGAATTCATACGATTAAAATGTGATATGAAATACTGTGTAGTGGCGGTATGTACACATCGTCGTCGCCATCTTCATCATTTCTCATATTCATATCCACTTCTTCCAGTTTGTTCACAGTTGTTGTAGATGACATTCCAACCCATGAGGGGATTTCACACTTTGCTCGATTCATAAAAACATAAACCACAGCACAATCACTTTGGGAAACCCTTCGCCTGCATAGCCACATTTGGTTGTGAAACTTCCAAAATCAAAAACTATCGCGCCAACATCGTCTAAAACTCTTTCAAGTGTGACACAATACCAACAAACAACCTCCTCCATAAACCGAGCCTGACATGTCGTGTTGTAACTGCGCGCGTCATGTAAAGTGTTTTTAATCATTTTCCTCTTGTTTGACTGTTTTTTCGCAATGAGAATGCTTGAAAAATATCAATTTCATGAGGATAAATTGTGCCACGTTGTCAGAAAATATTTGATTTAAGTCTTTTGCTTCCCGCGAAAATTCTCTTTAAACTAAATGCTTCGTATATCGCAAGATTCAAACGTGTAAATTCCAATTAAAAGATACGATCATATCTAGTTGGAGTTTTGTGTGTTTCTAAAATTCAAGTGGAATCAAACAAGATGATGTTTAAACTTTTAAAACATTCATTTATTAAAAACTGCGTTGCTACATGTTTCTTGTGTAATCTAAGTACAGGATCAGGTTGAGCGCCCGCGTGAAGTGTCATATGTGAGGAATTACGCTGGAGCACGTGTCAATTGTTATTGTGCTAACAACAACAGTGGTGTGTACAATCTCTCATATTTTTCAAGAGTTGCTTCACTTTCTTTCAAACCAACATTGGTGAAACGATGAAATGAATGTATGACTGAGTAATGGATACTTTAAAGGATTATTTTTGTTGTTTCCGGAACAATAAAATCAATTGCCGCATTAGGTACACGCAACATTGTTGACCATTTCAACTCATACAGTTGAAATAGATGGATGTGAAATGATGAACGCGGTTGGAAACATTTTTA
>JAODKO010004955.1:0-13992 GCA_027576895.1 Sciades mastersi | reverse complement strand
ATATTGTTTTTTAGGTTAAATGAATTTGTCTTTTTGGAATAAAAACCGATACCATACAAGATTGTTTAAATTTTGTGCCACAAAATTATCATTTACAAGTATGTTTTAGGGTGATAAAACTACGTTACAATATTTTAGACGATGATAATGATGAAAAAACGTCATGGCATTGACTAAATTCATCGCTTACTATGAAGTGAATTTATTATCGTTGTTATAGTAGTATATTGGTAGTATTAGTAGCTTAGTTCTACTTGATATCAAAGTGAGTATCCATATGTCGGTGGTGGCAACCAAAGTGATATTAGTTTCGTTTTGGGAATTGTAAAATGAGTCCATCCTAGACTTACCCACAGAAGAGTAGTAGTAGATATTCAAAGCGAACTTTCAAACCTCACACCAGTGCTTCAAATTTTGTGTTAATCCTAAATTAATGAACAAAACTATTAAGTCACGCATGCGTTTTAAAATGGGTGATTCTGATGAGTGGAAAATAACATTTCTACGAAAGTTGGGTACGCTAAGATGGTAGATAGATGATCCAACAAGTGTGTGGATTTGATTTGGATATGTAGGTACAAAAGAGAACGTGATCTTCACTCGAAACTATGTCCAACATCTCATGAACATCGAATAATTCTGTTAAAATCTCACACAGTACCATATCGATACTTGAATTGATGATGGTGACAATTTGTGTATTGAATAAATAGCAAAAAGAAATTGATATGGCGGTATCGGTGGTCAAACTTACCGATGTAAAGTTGGCATCGTTGGTGGAGAATTTTAGATGTTTCCTTGTGAGTGATGAATCAATGGTGTAACGATTGGTAATTTTCGAATGGTTTTTTTCGTAGAAACGATGTCCTCAAGCTGTCTCTCACATGAAAGAATATCGAGAAGCAGTCGCAGATGTATATGAAATTCAAACTATTGTCGATGGGGCCAAGAAACACACCAAAACGAGGAAATAACTACTCAACAAAATGCAATCTATGAATGTTTGGGTTGAACAATTTTGTATCATGTACCATTTTTTTATTATTCCAATTTGGTGTTTTCTTCCGAAAGTCTTCTTTCGTATGCGCCAAAATAGGTCTATATACATATATAAATATGTATGCATATTCAACCCAAATCGATTAAAATGTTTTAGTTTGGTGGAAAGTTGCAGATTGTATCAACTTTGACTCAACATATTGCGAAAATATGAATCGAAACCAAGTAGAATAACAGTGAAAATATGACTATAATAAAGTTGAAACAACAAAATTTAGGGAAATCTTGGCGATTTCGATAACGGTCCACTGTACACTTCGATCGTTTCTCTGGGTTTCACTTTGGGAGGCTCCACAACTGAAGCATCTTGGAAGTGTTGTTTGTGTTGAAGAAGACCATAATAGGCAGCTCCATACGAGCCAATTCCATTCACACATATCAATCTCAAAAATATGGAATCGGGATCAGGATATTTGTTGAGTTGTTTGAAAAAATCGTATTTCATAATGTGGAAACTGTTGAGGAACGAACCGAAACACACCAAATTCACCACACATCTATTTTGGATGTAATCGTTGTGGTTGGTGTCTTTCACGTAGGTGGGCAATATATCAAGCACCATGTTGGCCAGTTGGTTGGCACACGTTCGAAGCAGATTCACACACACGTACACCGACGATTTCGCTGCCGAACTAATCTACAACAACCGTCCAAACACAACACATACATACAACCCTCAATATGTCACAAAAATAGATCAATTACAACTTCGGCAAATGAGGAAATAGTGGAAGGATCCGTGCACGGATAATAGATATCGTAGATGTCATCGATGGTTTCGATTTTTTTCACCACATTCATCACCTCTAGAAGCGCTTTCAAATCATCATAGGTGTAACCGGTGTTTTTGTTGATGTATTCGTGGAGAGTGATGGCGGGATCGACTTTTTTGACATAGTCAAAATTGTTGACACATTCAAAGTATTGGGTCAACAGACGAAACGCGTTGTTGGACACATCAAAAGCAGATCCGTTGTCATCGATTAGATAACCATTACCACCACGTCTAGCAAGCACTTCGTTGTTCGAGATTAGATAGGCTCCCGACCCTGTGCCCGATATCAACACCAAACATTTGGACTCTCGAGGAAAGACCGCATATGCGGCACCAAATGAATCATGCGAAAAAATTATTTGCTTCGCGTCGTGTGGATACATCTCTCGGTAGGTTTTGGTGACGGTGATCTCACGTTGTCTCGTATTCAAACCCGCCACCGTCAAACTCACAAATAGAAATGGTTTCTCAATTTTCACCACCATCTGATACCGAACCAACTCCAAAAACAGATGAATGTGCTCACAGAAATCAGCCACATTTTTGAATCTCACATATTGACTTTGTTTGATGTATTTCGACTCGAACAACAGTATCCCATCGTGACGAAACACAGAGATTGTTGTTTTTGTGCCACCACAATCGATACCAACGTAAGCCCAGGTTTTCTCCGGCATACAACAACTCACACCTACAAATATCGAGATATTTTCTGCACACAATATAACCGATAGATTAAAGATTTTAATTTTTTGTTAACTATCACACACACTCTATGTGAAAATCTTAATCAAACTACGATGTGTGACAGACAAGTTACCTGCTTTTTTTTGCACCAAACTGTACGAGCCTATCAGACGAGATTCTTGTTGTTGGGTCTGTTTTTTGTCACCTTTGTGTGAATCCGTTTAACCTTATTAATCAAAAAAATGTTTACTATTCGAGTGTTATATTTTGACGTCTTCTATTGGGAGTGTTCAACTATCTTTGCTGTGTTATCGCTAGTTGATTCTTTAATGATAGTTGAATACAACCAAAAAATCAATGCTAATAATGTCTTATCTATTATGAGACGCTTATTATTAGTACCTCCAGTCAGAAGATTTTTATTGTTATGTGTTGTATGTAAAGTGAGTTTTGATGTCGTTCAATATGATAGTAGTTTAATTTTGTCGATAAAAAATGAGTTTTTGTGAAAAACCAACCGACTCAGTCCAATCTACACGGATCCACTAAACAGAAAGTGTGCGATGTGTAACTCCAGTGTGAAATGTATCACCTCATTCTAACACACAACCTCTATTTCACTCCAACCTTGAAAAAAGTACTACACCACAAAATTAATTCTAGTTGTAAGAGAGTTCAAGATGGCTTTTATTAAACAAAAACCATTCTTAACAACCTTCATTATTTATTTATCCTTGTTTTGTTGCTATCAACGAAAAATATTATTATTACTACTATTATTATTGTTCAACATTTACAATCCAACTACAAAAAAATGGTTTAAGAGTGAGTAGATAACAGAACTATTTTTCTGCATATTAAGCAATGTTGAAGAGATTTAAACGGAATCAGAGAATGTTTGTAGAATTAGATGTTCGCTTGAAGGAGTGTAGTTACGTGTTGGAGTGAAGTCTTCCTTCTGAGAAACAACTTTAGTCCAGCTTCCACTTCCAAGTGAGCATATTTAGCCAGTACATCTACGAGGTTTAGGCACGATTCGCTATGAGAAAAATTATGGTTTAATGTAGAAAAGTCTACATTAATAATTAGATTAAAGTAGAGAATTTGTGGACTATTCTGCGGATTGAGGTGTTTGTCACCCAACTTCATTATTGTGTTATGTAGGCAATTTCTTAGAGAGGTCAATAGTTTGTCACCATCCACTAAATATCAGCAAGAATACAGCCAAAATACGGGAACATTTTTCGCCGAATACAACAATCTTGAGCCCTCCATTACTCAAATCGTTTACCTCAAAGGTGTACGAGGTAACACACACAGTGTCATCTTTCACAGACAACGCCATACCTGTGTTAAAAACAAAGAAAACAACTCAAAGTTCAATCCACATCAACATAAATACGTATGGACGATATTCTGGGCCACCACCATCAACAACAATCTCATTCATTAGAAGTATCAATAAGAAAATTTTTACCAAAACACCTCCTATCATCCTATCAAAATCAACTTAATAATAGCAACACAACAGTTGTCCTGAAATTAAATCCAAATATATATCTAATTTAATCAATCCATCAAAAAACATCGAAATAATTTCTCAAAAAATCAACAAAACAAAACAGACTGGTTAAGTGTTTAGTCGAAAAAACTCAACACATTATTTTTTTTAAATAATTAAATAAAACAATAATTTTTTAAGCTCTTAATTAATAAAATAAGTAGATTCGACTTTAATTTTTTGATTATAGATTAATTATACGATGCTAAAGTTGGGTTGGTGGATCAGTTTGATATTTTTCTTTTACAACAATAATTTTATGAACTACAGCTTCCATAACTACTGAAATTGATTCCATTATACGCATCAATTAGGCATAATTCTGTTGAGTTGTTTGCAGTTTAGTCCAATAAATATTTCGCTACATAGCTCAGCCAAATAAATAGCTATCGTTAAAAGAACTTTCTCACTATAAAAATGATAAAAAAGAACTATGTGATAGATTATTTGATCTTCAAAAAGCGACTAAAACTAAAAAAACATTAATAATAATAGTAATAACAACTTTGTGAGGTTTTATCGCAATATCTAAACTCATACTCACGCCATATTTAATCAAATCAAATGCGAAACGTGTTGTTTCTCTATCTCAATCACTAAATAATTCATAGAAACTGTAGCAACAATTATTGGCGTTAATATAACACCATTGTGCGATTCGTTGAAAAGTGAAATAAATAATACACGCCAAATCAACAAATCATGCGTTGAAAAAGAAAAAACCGAATAGGATTGGATTGGATTGGATTGGATGGATTGGATTGGATTGGATGGATTGGATTGGACGGATTGGATTGGATTCAGAGGAAAAAGTTGAAAGAGCTACGTGTTGATCGTACAAAGTGTAAAAAACATAAAACCAAAAGTAAACTATCAAACAAATAAGACAACCATAGAAAAGCGATGGGAAGAGTTAGATGTAGAGTTGGTGGTGGTGGATGTAGTCGATCACATTGTCGGTGATCAAATATTTGCAACTGGCACCACTCTTCACCAAACTTCGAACCAACGTCGAACTTATGATATTCTCGATGGGATTGTCAACAAAAATCACCTTATCGATAATATCACCAATGTAGTAGGTGTTGGAGAGCAGTCGACAGTTGGTTCCTTCTCGTGGAACCACCACCAATCCAAACTCATCGATTATCGCTAGCACATCGTCGCAGTGCCAACTTTCTTGTTGGCACATTTTCTCAAACAAATCACTTCCACACAACAGCACCAACCTGCTCTATTACCAAAATATGAGGTGTGATGTGAATGATGGGCTGACCGTCAAAATATAAACTACATTGTTATAGGTGTGTTGGAGTTGTCTCAACACATGTAGAGTGGGTTGGAATGCGCCCGATTCGAGCGCTTCCCACGAATCCACTGTTATCCAATCGCTACTTTCCACCGAAAGTCTACACATAGAAACACGATGGGTGCCCGATATCAAACCGTGTTTTTGGTAGGCCGAATTGCACGGTGACATCACTCCACCCACCACATTGTAGTTCAGTCGGGTGAGGTGATCTTTCGCCAGCTCGAACAGTCTCAGATGCATGTAGGTGGGTGGATTGAACGAGCCACAGCAGACTATCACACAATTCGATTTACCCAAGAGTGCACTCATGCCTGCGTTCGATTAGATAACAACCAATCAATTGTCCAAAAGAGTAGTAACACTTGCTTGCTTGCGTGCGCTATAAGAGTTGACCCATTTTTTCCGATCTCGTCCATTCTCTATGCCATTGTGGTGAATTCCCAAGCAAAACCTGCTATTATCTGGAGAGAAAAATCGATTTTCTATTGGTTTAGATTGTTGCAACTGTTCCCATACAATCCTGTTAGAATTCAATCAATACACGACTTATACAACTGTTTCTATCACTATATAATCCATTCATTTATTTTAAATATTTTTTTATCACCATAACAACCGTTAAAATTCACTTTTTCATTACCATTTTAAAATCTTTAATTTTCCAACATTAAACGCTTATTATTTCAACAGTTTTTGTTCAGATGAATAAACTTTTACAAAAAATCAAATATGTATACCCATAAGCAAATATATTTCGCGGGTTTTATAGATCGGTCAATAACCTACTAGTTACCATTAAGATTAACTCCTATAATATTCGCGTTTTTGGCGCGAAAATTAAAATGAAAAAAGAGCCAAGATATGATCACACAACGACAACCGAGCGCGTAGTAATTCAAGCGTTGGTTATTCGATCAATTTAATGGTGCAAAAAATGAAGTAGATAAATACAGTTTTTGACACTTTCTCATTTGTTGATCCAAAAAGCTTCCAGCTGAAAACTTGAGAAGAACCAACAATGATACTACATCGTATAAAGGAGGTTTTTGGAGGAGATACATCATACACTTTGGGATCTAAATTCGAAATAAATGATACTAAAATTTATACAGCTTACAGATTGCTTCAACTAGTGGTGACTGTGTATTGGATAGGGTAGGGTGGATAGTGAAATATCGACCAAAAACAATTGTGGTTTTTGTTAATGTGACACCAACTATTACCACATAGATACGCGATATTGTGGTCGAAATCGTATCAAGCTGAAGAGATTGGTTATTGTTCGACGGTGGTCAAAGTGAAAGGAACTATTTTGGCTGATGATAGTGCACGTTTTGGCGCCACCCACTTCAAAGTGTACGACAAAGTTGACATATCCGATCCGCCAAACGTATAACCACCACTCACTTCATTCTATCAATTTTTTTGTTTAAACTACAAACAACCAACTTGGTTGATGTGTAGGTGGATAACAGTTTTTTCATTGGCACCTCCTACACAGAAACCACCAAACAGACTCAATCCATATGTGTGGACAAAGAATCTGTCTGTAGAAATGATACCAACTGTCCCAAATTGTCCATTTCACACCAAATGAACAACATAAACACCGGAAGATGTGTTAGAAATGGAACAACTGACAAAGATGGACATTGCGAAGTGTTTGGATGGTGTCCGGTGGAGTATGAGGAGGAACACAACAAGATCTATATGGGAAATCAAAATTTGACCGATCTAGCAAACTTCACCATCTATCTCAAAAGTGCGGTAAATTTTTTCAAAATGAATTTTCAAACGTAACAAATGTGTTTAATTTGTTATGGGGATTTGAAAATTTTTGAAATATTAGAAACAACATTCCAGAGAATTTTACGAGAGATGATTTGGCTAGATGTCGCTACAAACCATATTCTTCCGATATTCTTGAGTTGAATTGTCCTATTATACGTTTGGGTGAGATTTTTGATCGAACCCTATTGGAAAACAGACATTTGGTGTCGAAATATGTATGCGAATTGTGGGCGCCAAATGTTGATATTAACGCGACCACCAATCGATAGGGAGCACACATTGGAATTGTGATTCGTTGGGATTGTGATTTGGACAATTGGTTTGGTTCACGACAATGTCTTCCCACATACGATTTTATTAGGTATCACATCCACCAATTTGAAATGGATGCATGTTTATGTGCAATCATTAGAATTGACAAATTCTCCCACGAACACGTTTCTCCTGGATACAACTATAGGTTGTTATCGGGTTTTTTTCTTGCTCGTTCTCATTCCACTCCACAATAGATTCGCTATCTACGACTTCCAAAACCTTCACAACACCACCATGAGAACTTTGAGAAAGATGTATGGCATAAAATTTCAGTTGATAACCCACGCCAAGGTGATTGTTGCGCTGGTAACACTACAAAAATATCACAATTTAGGCTAGAAAATTCAGTCTCACACTTTTACTTTTGAATATTGGCTCTGGAATTGGTTTGTTTGGAATTGTAACAGATAATTCGTACGTAAATCTTTAACCACATTAAACCTTTAGGTAGATATCATGGTAGACTACTACGTAATGAATTATACGCCCTACAAAGATCTTATTGTATCAAAAGCAAACAAAGATGAGATCGCAGCACGAGATGATAATAAAATACAATCAACAAAACAGACTTATGAGTAGACAAGAAATATATTTGTTTAATGATTGAGTTGTCGGTGTTGTTAACCTGGAGGCCATTTCATTTGACGTCCACCTATCACATGGATATGTAAATGATCAACTTCTTGACCACCCTCAGGTCCATTGTTGATAATCACACGATAGCCTTTGTGTAGGTTTTGTTTATCGGCCACTTCTTTCACCGTAAGCAACAAATGACCCAACAACTATCAATAAAACATCAATTTCTCGCTCAAAATAGTTTATATGTGGTGGTGGATTATTATTATTGTTAACAATTAAATTCTAACCCTCCTCCACTACGTAAATACACATACATCACAATCACCACTTTCAACTGTTCCAATTCCAGTGATTGGTTTCTTGGGAATAACAAGAAAATGAACTGGTCCTTGCTTTTTTATATCTTCTATGGCAACACACTAAATCAACAATTCACACAACTCACAACGTTTTGTTAGCCATAACCTTGTCATCTTCATGCAAGAATGTGGCCGGTATTTCTCTTTTGATTATTTTGGTGAATAGTGTGTCCCCTTTGTCACTCATGGTGGCTAGCTTCAACGAGAAAAGTCTTGTTAAACGACAAAGCATGCGCACAAATTTTTTCAAATTGATACCTTCTCATGTGCTTATAGATCACGTGATGAATTTTTGTTTATTTAAGTTTTTTTTCGGTTGCAACTCTTATAAGTTATAACATAACAATTTCTTTGGTGATTAATCCGAATAAATTTATCCGTTTAATATTTAGGAAAAAATATTAAATGTGTTGATGTGAGCGTATTTAAAAAAATTGTTAAAAATGAGTTTTTATTAAAAAAAATTTCTATTAATTTAGTCTAATCCTAATCACATATTTTCACTTGATGAACAATTTGATATTCGGGTGTTTTTATACGGGTGAGATTAAAAATGGCGCCAAAACTAGAATTTATCCAATTATTTTCAGATAGTTTTTTGTGCGTCACACAAATAATGAACACACAGTTTCCACAAATACAAAACAAAGTATGACACGATTATTGTATATTTTTGTGGATTTTTTAATCAATAAAAACTTAGCAAAAATACAATAATACCACGATAGACGCGATTAACTCGTACCAAACAGATGACCGTGTAACGAAAAATCCGCGTTACTCGAGATATCCCTGTAATTTGGTTGATTATAGTTAGGTTTTTAGCTCTATCCTACAAATAAGACACAAAAACCTAACAATAACAAATAGAGTTGCCTATTTACGCAATTACAAAAAAATATTTTTCTATTACAACGAATAGTTCATATTTAACCGATCTGTTGTTACAATACACATTCTAAATAAATTCAACTTCCGAAACTTCAACATGAAACATCATTTGAAACGTTTTTTCTCTCCTCAAACAAATGATACAAAGTCTTATTTTCAAAGCAACAACAACAACAAATATTCTCGTTTTATTGGAATATATGAAGAGATCAAATTTGGTTGCTCATCAACAACAAAATTTTCCAGTGTGATATACTAGACTAGGTTTGTTATTTATCATCATCATCACTTTTGTAGGTGATCTTTTAGAGCGTGAAGAGAGAAAAGCGTCCACACGTTGGTTAACGATTGAACCTCTGACAGCATTATATCCGACATTTTTATACCACCCTCCTATTCAACATAAAATCACCACATTCACACATAACAGTGTTACATTTTTCAACAAAATATTCACTCCATCTCGCCACGATAGCGCCTAAATTTGGTGTTGTTTATAATCGTGTTACTATCGATTAGATTTTACGTCGTATAGAGAATCCGACCAGTAATGATATTTGATGTCGTTGGTTTTGGTGTTTATTGTTAGGGAGACTGTGAGTCGATTCTAAATTGATAGTATTAGGTAGAAATGAGATTCATCTCACACAACCACCAACTTCTTTGTTGATGGTCAACGAGGATGGATCCGGAGCTTCCACATCCACCGATTCTATCTCTTCGATAGGAACTATCAAATATGTTGAAAAAACAAAAATTTGCACATACCACCAATCTCAATCTACTTTTGATGGTCATTAGATTTTCGGGCATAATTGTGTTGGTTTCTTCGAAGAAAAGCGCGCGATTTTGTGACGAATACAAACCAAACATTGGGTCTTGTTAACAAATCAACCTTGGTGTTACATCGATATTATTAGTATGTGATACTTTTGCGCATTTTTGATTTGTAGAAAAAACTTCCTTTCGATATGTAACGGACACGCTGTTTTTGAAATAACACTCTCACACTGGGATGGATATTTTTCTGGAGAGCACTATACAATTTTTCGGGTTTTCATTGGTTACTATGAATCCCCACCAACTGACAACTGTAGATTACCCTATCAATTTTATGTGCTCTTCTGGAAACAACTGAACCAGATTGTGTTGGTTGCTGTAGGCTTGAGTTATAAAGTCAAGATCTCGTACCGACTACATTTTTCTTATATCGTTTTTGTGGAATGACCAAATTTACTTTATTCAACGAGAATTTTCTCAAATCACTATGTTCCATAATGGGTAGACCTTCTGAGAAATCTTTTCAACCGAGAGAATGATGCTCTTATAGAAGTCGTTGTTAATTCATCGCAACCTGTTGTTAATCATCTCATATTTTGTACTATAGTTTTTACGTCCAAGAAGAAAAGTTGATGAATCGAGCTTTTCGAAAAAAAATCCAATTCCACAAAAGTAAAAACCCATAATCTATTACTATGATTTTTCTGCTATTATAAAATCAAACGACAAATAGTTCGATAGTTTTTTATATTCGTAATAGTTTTCCATCGATAGCTGGTGGTAGAGGTGGAATGGGTGGAATTGTTTCGGGAAGTTCCACATCTTCCAAATCGATCAAAGTTATTCTCAACGATAGATCCATAAGATTGGAGTATTCTTCGACGTATTTGTACGAATTTAGCTACAAATTAAATCAAAATTGATGAATTTCACGTGTGTGAAACAGCAATAAGTTACAGGTTTTCCCATAAGGATATTCAAACCATCCATCCAGTAATCAAACTAACATAGAAAATCAAAGTTTTCCAAGGTGAATGTGAACGCACAAATACTTCAACTTGAGATTTGGCTGCCAAATCGAGTGTTTCATCATTTTCACCATAAATAATCGAGAATGCGTGTGAATATCCCTAACGAAAAATGTATAGAATTAAGTGGACCAATTTGATGCCATTTAATAATACTTTTTTGGGATTTCCTTTTCCTCCTGAAATTGTACCGCTTTCAGGTGTTATTACGGCGGTAATTTTTGCGCAACTAACTAAAATCGCAAAAACGTAAACGCACGAATATACAAACACACAAATATTACTTTTTCCATTTAAATCTTCTATAGCAAGTGGACTGTCGGAGTCGCCAAAATAGATACTTTCAGTTTTGCCGTGATAACAACAAAACACCGATCCTAACTCATAAGTTAGGTTATAATTGAAATGGTGTTTTTGAGTTGGTACCTCGCTTGCTTTTGGCTTTGAGGAAAACAGCCCCATCCGAAATATAAAGAAGACGTTGTTTGTGGATGGCGCTGATAATTTTGGGTCGAAGGAATTCTTTCATTGTTTTGATGGTGGGATGTTTGGTGTCAAAATTGCGACTCACACCACGATCTATAGTGATCAAACTCACCACCGATTGAGGATCAACTTTTTCCAAATTATCCTACGACATAAAAATTTGAGATTGACATAAATTTCAAAAATCCATCAACCACCTTAACATCTTCCAAAGTTCCGCATTGTTTCGATAGTGCAATTTTCATCTGTTCTTTCACAATAGCCACCACCTAGAGAAAACAACCACGATACTCATAGCATCACCATAGAACTACAACAAACTCAACCAACCTTGTTGAATTCGAATGAGCCGGATTTGAGTGAGACCCACAATTTGGAGAAATGCTCGATGAGAAGCACAAACAACTCTTCCAGGAAATTATCGCATGAAAACACCACTGGATGGAAAGTGGGAATATTGTAGGTGAATGTAACTAAATATGACATTCATAATGAGACGAATAGATGGTAGCAATGGCGTGTCATTCCACCAGTCTTATTTAACATGCAAATGATTAACTTTGTATGGCGCGATTTTATGAAAAAATTACTGCTTTCACTCAATCTGAAGTAGGTAATAATATCTTTGACAATAGCGGAAGAAGCAAGAACAAAAGACCATGATGATTTGCTTTCGTTGTTTTTCTGTGAAGCAATAATCTACAGAATCACAATAAACAGACGAAACAAAACACAATAACCTTTCTCAAAGTTTCAGGATGTCTTTTGGCCAAACGTTCGATACAAATAAAAGTGGAATGACCTGGATATCGTTTGAATGTGGCCAATGGATCGTTGTTTTGCTGATCAAAGAGTAAATTTGGCGGAAATTCAAAGAGAATATACTTGACAACCTAGTTTTTGAAAGTTCACCTCATGTTTAGAGATCTCTTCGTCGGGGAACGCAACCTTGTAGACACTCTTCAATCGATCCACATATTCCTACATAAACGTATGATGGAAATGTCGATAACGAGCAACGATTTCTCAGGTTAATATTTACTTTTGAGTTGAAATCGTCGATTTTAGTCATAACACTCACGTATATATCATACAACGCAATGTATTCGAGCATCTTGATTTGTTTCTGCATATATTCGCTCATATTGACATTTTCATTTTTGAGCACATTGTAGACGGTTTCACGAAATTCTTTTCTATAGATGAGACCACGTAGAGCCTGAAAAAGATGATTTCAAGTTTCGTCGAATAAGAAAAAACCTACCATTTTATCGTTGTTGGGAGTGAGCACAAAAATAGCATTCAAACAGCTCAACACCGCAAAGATCAACTCCACATTGTCTTTCGAAAAATCGTCAATCAATCGAATGTGATTGATGAACGAGGTGATTTCGTCGTAGAGTTCAGGGCTGTACAAAACAATAACTCATTTTCACACCACCAACCCAATCGATACTTACAATGCGTATAAAAGTGTGGAAACAAGTTTGTACAACGATGCGACCGATTCCAGCGGGATTCCAGGAGTTGCGATAAATGTTTCGATTCGGTTGAGGAATCCATCTGGAATGAGTTGAATGTTGATCATCATAGAGGCGAAAAGATTGGCCAAACTTTGCAATCCCATACTCACCGATATATCAGTTACTCTGTGGAAACGGAAAAACTCACAAAACCCAACATACAACACGCTCTACGTACTTTAACACATCAAATGTGATTTTGTTCAAAATATTGAGTCCATCTTTATCGATAAAACATTTGGCATAACTAGTATCCTACAAATTATTAAATATTAATAATAATAATAATTATAAAGGTGTAGATGGTGGTTACAGCCGAAAACTTCATCAAATGTTCCAACAACAACTTGATGTTTGCTTCATCGAATTTTTTGGACACTTTGTCAGTCAACTCTTCGATCTCTTTAAACTACACACAATTGTTCAAAAATATATACAAAATGTGTTTGATAAAGAGGTCTACAGGAGATGACATTAGACACAATATCGAGCCAGCTTTCAAATTCAATTTATTCTTTAAAAATCAACTCAATTGTCTTTCTACCAAAGTGAAAACAAACCTCATTGGTAACAATCCATTGTTTGTTGTTGTTTTCTGGTTCGGACGTCACAAACAGTACGTGATCTTCACAATTGGACATCTCCCATCTAACCTCATATTCCATTAGTTGTTATGAACAAACAACAAAAGAAACCCACCTTTCAGCTACCCATTCAACAGTTTTCAACAACGGTTGAATCAAATCTATTTCACACAGCAACGGAATAAGACCTTCCTTTCGAAATGCCACTTTGACGGAGATTTTAGGGGGTGGAGGAGGTGCAGCGCTCATCTCTTAA
>JAODKO010004954.1:0-17094 GCA_027576895.1 Sciades mastersi | reverse complement strand
AAACACATTTCAATACTCGAATTCAAGCTACATGAGTGATAGCAGTCGAATAGTACTCGTAGGTACGAGCTTTCAAACCTCCACTCATCATAGACTGCAAACAAATGAGTTTCAACACCTACAACATCACATCAAATCTAGTTTCTAATATGATTCTAAATCACATTTTCACAAGGCTCCAACAACGAGATTTTCTTCTCTATCAACGGATGTATTCTATCCAAATTGAAAGATTCTATAAATTCTACTCATTTGATTAAAAGTTTACGAACAAACCAACACAAGAATACCCTCTTCTATTGATATTGTTTCACGGAAATCGTTTTTATCAATTCTCTTGTTGATCATCTCCGCAATGGTGGTATCTAAAAAAATGTTGATAGAATGTGGCCTCAAAATAACCACTATTATACGAATGGATATTTGAAGTTTTAGAGCATTCAAGTAGGGAAGTTTGGTTACAAATTGTTTCATTTCCGAAACACTTTGAGAATTTTTACTTCCCTATTTGTACAAAGTTTATTTGGAGGAGGAGATGTTAAATAAATCAACCTCAACTTCACTACTCAAAGCTTTGGTGGTGGTACTCAACACACTTCCTATTTCGCTGTAGTTGAGTGGTCCTAGTTGAGAGTAAACTTTGGTTGATGTGTTGGATGGATTTGGAGAAAAAAGTTGAATTTTTTGAGGTTTAGCCTCGCCATCTTTTAAACTGTTAACAGATGAGCCAGTCAACGAATTTGAAGAATCATTTCGATCAGTGTTTGAAGATGGTTTCGGTATGGCCACCGTTGTCACACCTTGATACAACAACATTTTATACAACTTGCCATTTCGATAATAAAGAAATATAAAGCTTACCACAATTCGTACCAAATATCTCATCAACCATTCCTCCGTAGGTCATTTGGGTCATGAGAAGAGTGATCAAATCCACATTTCTATCGATGAGTACGACTTCGTTGATCATTTGCGGTGATTGATGATTTCGATCCGATTTCAAGATGTTGATTACTCGCTTTTCAATAATAAATAAACAGCTTGTGAATTCAAGTCGATCACATTCGAGTATGGTCCTATTCCCTTCAAAACTTGAAATCCTCCATACAACGATTCGACCACCTTCAACGAGTTGACAATATTCATCACCATTGTCATATCGTGATCCACGTAGAATTCCTTGTAGACACATGTACAACAACTGAGTAGTAGAAACAACAAAAATCTCACTTTGAAACAGTTGGATTGTTCCATTGAGAGCAAATTCCAATCCAACGGATATATATAAAACGGTAGAACATCAATTGTGGTGAAAAGATTCGCGATTCCAAGGTCCTAACCAATAATATGTCATTTTTGTAGAGTTACAAACCAAAAACCTTCAATTTCTCCATACAACTAACAGTTTGATTTGGTATAAAATAGATCAACAATTTTTTGGATTGAATATCATCCCCACAACTAACAAGCGTAGAGATTGAGTTGATAAAAAACCCAAAAAGTAAATGTTGGACGTACTACTTGATGAATTTGCCCACAAGATCCAACACACTCAATACAGGTCTCACAAAAAATATCACACAACTAGATTCCACTCTGGGAACTTGGTTGTTGGTGAGTTTAAAAAATTCTTTGGTGTTCCTTTCCTATCACATTCCAACAACATTTTCAATAACACGATCTGATTTGATAACACTTTAAAAACAGAAGCACTAGCTATAATAGAAACCGAGTCCATCAGATACTCATCCCACACAGTAGCCTAGAGAAAGACATTGAGAATTGGTTAGTGATTTATTGTGCACCTTAGCTTCAGGTATTCTACTCAACAAATCATCAATTTTAGCTATGTAGGCGTCTTGTAAAACTTGAGCATTTAACGGGGAGTTAGATTGAGGTGAATTCTTTGAGATGATATCGATCGCTTTCATTTTTCAAATGCCACAACTACTCTGTAAATACTCTAAGAGTATTGAACGATGTCTACCGAACAACACACTTGTTTGTTATTAAATTTTTCCATTTACATCTAAACTAAAATGTTATTTGGTTTTTTGTGTCGATGCAAACTTTCTACGTAAGTTTCCTCTACTTATAGATTCTTTGACTCTATTATCGAGGAAGAAATAGTCTCGAACTTCTTAGGTAATAAAATCTATTAACGAATTTTTCCACAATACTAAATACTAAAGCAAAAAATTCACATATAGTTTGAAAAAATTATAGATAATTTTCTGATGAATAATTACAAAAATCGAGCACACATGGACCGAGTTTGAAGAGAAATTTTCCAAATATCGATATTAACCGAAAGTGGGTTCGGTTCCATTCGGACGTAAAAAAGTAAAAAGCGGAATGAGTTCTAACCCTTCCCAAAATGATCAGAAACCGTTTGGCACCAATCCGAACAACAATACAAATCATATTATTGAAAATTTGAAAAAACAAATTGAAGCTCGAAAGAAACTTTTAAGTAATAACGTTGTCAACACAAATATTGAAATAAATTGCTCATGTGGTGTAGCTGAAGCTGTGGCAGCCGGTCAAACAATAACATTACAAGATGCACAAATGAAATATCTCGACCAGCTTTCGTCGAGATCCAAAAAAACCATTCTACTCCAACAACAACTACAAAATCAACTTTCGGAGAGGGTTAGAAATGTGTTGGTAAGATCGATTGATTGAATGTGATTTAACACACAGCATAATGCTAGACTAAAAATGAGTCAACCGGCACCAAAAATGAACCTATCGACAGTGTGGAACAACTCACCAACGGTGGACTTGTTTCGGTGGAGAGTGGGAAAACGACCTCAAAAAGTGTCAGCAAATCTCAACCCAAATTGTTACACTTTGATTCGAGAGTCAAGTGGGTTTGGTGTGGTTTTGAAAATTGTTTATTCGACTGTTGAATTAGAACCAATGTGAGTTTGACACGTAAACCCAATCACAGTTTCAATTTCAACGCTCCTGGCAAATTTGTCACAATGGCAAACAATATCCGTACCAAAGAACGTCTAGAGAAACTTCAACAACAAATTCAAACCACCGCCAAAAAGACCGGTATTGCTTCGGCGGCAAAGTTGGCTATGGTAACCATGAGACATGATGCCGAACCTCACAACATACCCACTATGGAATGGTGGGACAGTGCGATTCTTCCCTATCACTCGTATAACGCTTTTATGGCCGATCTCAAACAGGCTGGTGGAGATGTGATGCTGCTCAAAAACCAACTTGATGGTATCAACAAACTCATCGAGCATCCTATTGAGAGACTTCCTGCGGGTTCGTTTTGATAAGTTGATTTTTGTTATAAGAGAGATCAATTTGTGTGTTGTGTGTTGTAGACGACTCGAAAGATATCCATATGCCGTTGTTTCTCACTCGAAGAGAACAGAAAAAAATACGAACCCAACGCCGTCGTGTGAAAGAGATCGAGAAACAGGAAAGAATTCGTGTAGGTTTGGAACCACCACCGCCACCAAAAGGTAGCCAAACAACAACGGAACTCATTTTTGATTGTGAACAATTGAAACTAGTGAAATTGTCCAATTTGATGCGTGTGCTTGGTAGTGAAGCAGTGCAAGATCCAACCAAAGTTGAAGCTCATGTGCGTGAACAAATTGCCGCTAGATTGAAGTAGTAGTTTATGTTGTGGTGACAATTGTTGTGAGTTGATGTTAGAGCACATGAAGCTGCCAATGCCGCTCGAAAATTAACACCCGAACAAAAGAGAGTCAAACAAATCAAAAAACTCAAAGAAGACACCACACTTGGCGTTTATATTGCGGTGTATCGTGTGTGGGATCTCAGCAATCCATCCAGGAAGTTCAAAGTGGATGTGAATGCACAACAACTTTATCTAACTGGTGATTGGTGTTCTCGTTTGATTTGCATTACTTATTTTTGTTGTCCACCAATAGGTTGTATACTTCTTATTCAAGATATGAACTTGGTGATTGTTGAAGGAGGACCGAATTCGCAGAAAAAGTTCAAGCGTCTCATGTTGAATCGTATCAAGTGGGAGGAGGATGTGATCGGTCAATGTGCCACTCACGCTGAACGTATCAGACCCAAAGACGAAAATAGTGTCAACAACAAATGTGAGCTTGTTTGGGAGGTACACTTTTTCACTTCACTACCACTTTCTCTTATGTCGTATTTGTAGGGAGTGAACAGAAAGAAAAACTTTCAAGATTTCAAAATCAAACAAGTTGTGACTGATTTTGTTGCTAGGGAGTTTTTGAAAAAACACAATTGTGAACACTTTTGGGATCTTGCTTACACTTTGTCACTCGACAACGATATCCAACAAAAATAGTTCTTCTGTATTTATTTAATTTATCGGTTTTTTAACTCGATCTTTTTTTTATAGTTTTAATTAAAAATTTTATTTGTAAATCGCTCTAGAAACAGTATTAGATCGGCGTAGAGTTTTGAGAAAATTATTTTAAACACATATTTTGGATTAATCTAATTATTTAATTGATTCGTCAGGTAACGTAACACCTCGATAACCTACACAAACAGTGTTATTTGTGTGGTTGAACCATGGAAGTTGGTCATAATGTGATAACCAACAATTATAAATGTCAAATTTGTCATTCACTGCTTCAAATCGATCAATCATTGTTGAAGCTATGTGATACATCTGACTCTTCGATAGAAAATCTGTTGGAAACACTACAACTAGCCAGCAATGATGGTAATTGAGCTTGTATTCTACTGTATAGACTAATTCTGAGCACATAGAAGATGAATCAATCAAGCGTAACTATGACAACAAACAAGAAAGCGTAATTGGATTTTTACAATGACGATTGAACACAGATTGTAGGATTATTTGACCAACTCACTTTGGGACGAATGCAACAATATTGATGAGTTGAAACAACACATACAACAACTAGAGAACAATCCTTCACATTCCAATCAAGCTATTCCACCAAGAGCGTTGTCAGAGAGTCAAACGAATTACGCTTCTTCCAAGGTCAATCCCAAGATTGGACCATTTTTTTGAATATTTTCTAGAATTTGCTTGAATTTTTCAATCAACTATCCACATTGAGTGATGTGGGTCATCCGTTGTGTGAGAGTTGTTGCAATGAAAAATTGCAAGTACTAGCGAAAAAAGTCAGCTGTGTTGGGAAAATACAAAAAAACTCCGAAAAATTATCCCAACGAATTAATGTGGACGAAACAACCAATAATTTTGCACCATGTAATAATTACAACAAATAAAGAAAGAGAGACGTGAATATTTGTCTAGATATGATATTGGATGAATGTCGAAATTGTTGTGAACAAATGAAACAGTTGGATAGTGCGATAATACAAACAGACAAAAAAATAGCTGAAGTGAGTAAAAGTGTGGAGTATCTTGACACCAAAATAGGCCAAACTTCTCTACGAATGAACATATCTAATGCGGAAAAATTGGATCTAAGAACGGAATATGACAGGTAAATATCTCAAATAGTCGTAACCAATATGTGATTCTGATAAAATGATGTAGTTTAAAAAGTAATCTAATTTGGCGACAAAACTTATTACAGATTCTATCTGATACATGTGTGATGGATTTGGTGTTTAAAATAAGGTATTTTTAGTTTTGACTTGTGTAAAAAATGAATCGTTTCGGACAATCTTGGTAGTGAATAACGTTTATATTTGAAAGCAGTTATTAAATACAAGCCAAAAGAAACAAAACTTAACAGTCTCTTATGTATATAAAATTATGAGTAATTTGCTGACAAAAAGAACGTCCGAGATCTCAGCTGAACATAGTGAGATTTGTGATTTTTATTTGTGGCTTAGTATCAAAGACAACGTAGCAACTATAAACGACAAACGACTAGGTAGAATTAACAACAGAAAAGAACTGGTAATTTGATGCAAGTTGGCCAAAAAATAGAACCTTTTTAGATCGAATGGGCTGAGATAAGTGTAGCGCTTGGATTCGCAGCGTTCGCTTTGAAATCGATAGCGTCATTGGTTGGTATAGATTTTGGCAAGTAACACATCAAATTCCACTGTAGAATGTTGACGTTTTTGTTGTGTAGGTATGAAATATTCCCAGTTGGCTCATTGTCCGTAATTTTGGACAAAAGTACAAACACTCAACTGCCTTTGTATGTCTACCACAATATACTTGCGTGTTAAACTAAACTAATATGAGCATAGACATTACAACGGATCGTTCAGACCGATATGGGATAGAAAGTGGATTTTATTAGAAACTACTAAATATGACAAAAAAAACTTTTAGATTTGATGACGCATTGTCAGCGTACGTCAATTGCATTCAACAAGTACTCCATTGAAACAACTTTCCCGCCATTTCTCAACATACACTGATTGTTTCTAGATAAAAGAATTGATCGAGGAGAAGCATCCAAATCTACAATTTCCTTACAAGTATCTCCACAGATTTTGTTCGAAATGAAAAAATTTAGTATCGATGGTGACAAATTGGTTGATACCATCTCCAACAGAACCTACACAGTCAGGTACTTTGAGATATGTAGAAGAACAAACAATCACGCTGTTTTAAACCAAATTTAGATATTCCAAAACCAACGTCGAAGACTGGACTACCAGTCTAAAATACATGGCAACCAACTTGAAATGGTGTCTCATGTACACATCAAGTATAACAGGAGACACTCATATAATGTCATAATTGGGTTTTTTATATCGTATATTTTTCGCGCCATATGTTATCATCATTAGTAGAAATTATTCATCGACACAACGTTTCCTAAAATTACTCATACTAAAAATATTAAAAAGTTGACCCAGAATTAATTCAGAATTTTTTATATAACAAAAACAACTCTCACATATCGAGTAGTGGTGTTCTCGAAAATACGCAAAAATAACATCTTCTACGTTTACTTACTACCCAAATGTGGAAGACAAACGAACAATTTGGCGTTTGTTTATTTTTGATAAGGTAAGAGTGTTGTTGGAGCCACTTGGAAACACATGTATGACTGCAGTAGCTGCTTATCTGTTGTTTATACTATTCGACAAACACGCGATAAATATTCGATACATGTGTTTTTGTTTACAAACAAACATGGAGAATTTTTCAACGAGTTCCCCTACTAATCCCAAACAACAACCACTCGTATGTGGCCACAAAAATAAATCCAACCACACAACCAACTTATCGCATAGATGAACGAACAATAGTGTAGCTCTACTGTTGCATAAATGACGTTTTTTATTGAGTTTACACTGCGTTTAATTAGTAACAGTTTCCCACGAGTATTACGCAGGCGTATTTTCTTAGAATTGAATAGTCCATATTGAGTAACAGTGGTAGCCAACAAAGAAACTTCACCAAGAGGGCTGTAGAAAGAATGTGGTCCAAATCGAATACCAAAGTAAACCTATTTTTTGTGCTTCCACTCGAAAACTTGCATAAAACGAGTGCCACATTTTTATTTGATGTGTCATTGCTTGTTCTCCCACCATCCAACTTGTGCCCACTAACTTAATCCAACTCAAACCAATACCCTATATTTTAGCATCAAGATAATGGACCAAATGAGAATAGCAGCGGTTTTTGTAAAGCTTCAAAAAAATCCAATTTAAGCAAATTGTTAGACGGCCAAGAAACTACAGTAATTTTTCAACTATTAACTCAAATCGAACAACAAATAGATTGCGTCTATTGATTTAGTTTATAATCACACGTGTCACCATAACCAAAGTATTTTTTTGGGGGTTGATTTGAACGATTTTACTCGAAAAAAAGGGCAAAATTCCATTTGGTATCACTATTTCTGGTGGAGTGGATCAACCTACTGACGATTCGACCTCCAATTGTGTGGCAGTTGTACACACTGTTAGCAACAACAAAAATTCTCCTGTCTACAATAAGTTGTTGTATTGTTTTTGATAGTTGTTGTGTGTTGTGGAATACATTGGTTGATGTGTGTTGTAGTCCTGGAGATTGTATCATATCGGTGGATGGAGAAAATTTGATGGGAATGAGCCACGCTGAGATAGTGAACTTTTTTGCGGAAAAAGATGGCACAGTGGTTCTGGTTGGTGGCTTTCATCTATTAGATACACATGTGTTTACATATTGTGTAGGAGGTGAAAAGAATCGTGAAAAGTCAATGTTTGTACAAAAATTTCAACACTCTCATAGTCAAACATCACTGGCTGCCAAATAGAACCACCACTGATGATCAACAACACGAATACGGTTTCAATTTTGAACTCAATTCGTGGCCCTCTTTTTGTAAACCCGACGTGAAAAATGTGGTCGTTTTATCGGTAGATGTTAATGGTCCCGCCTACGGTACTATCCTACCACGAGATATTATTATAAGTGTAATTTTTTAAATTATTCGATTATTCGTGATAAACTATCAATCAACTTTTCCATAGTAAACTTCTAATGCTAAAATGTGATTATGAGATGAGCACTAATGAAAGATATTACGTTAATATTGCCGCATTGAGCGTATAAACACATTTATGATTCATATTGATCCAAGTTATGCCACAACATTTGAATTTGAATCGTCTAATGGAGCTCTCATTTTTACGTGCTCCTCTATTGTATTTTCTACTTTAATGATGATAAAAGTGTCAATTATGCGAATATGATTTGATTAACTCGCGTAATGCTGCTTTATTGTGATCTGGGTGAGCAGCTCACGATGAGACGCCCAGTTACGACTGTATTGATTGCGTCGATTAGATTTTTGTTCGTATTAGGAGTTTACTTTATTCTCGTTGTATCCACATATTTATTGATTTTACTTTTCAAGATAAACAACCAAATTCTTTACGGTTACACTCCAAGTGAAATTGACAGTTTGATAAAAAGTTGCAACGGTAAAATGCTTCTTGAGATCCTTCGAAAACCGAAATCTGATGGTTCACGTAAGCCCACCATCTAAACACCTCCCACTCACCAACAGATAATAGAACTGTTAATAGATATGAACAACAAAAATGGAATGCCAGAAATCGCCAACTCTCAAATGTATCTATCCGTCTACAATTAGATCTATTTTTGGAAAAAAACCAACTTTAACTAACTTCCCTACTATTATTTTTCATATTACAATATAACAATAATAATAACAATAGGATGGAAGTACGGTTGGACAAAAAATCGGACGAGAACTACGGGCTGGGGATTGTTGGAGGTGTGGATGATTGTCCATTGTTTGTTGCCAATGTGGATGCATTTTCTCATGCCGAACGTGCCAACATCAAAAGTTGTAGTGTTATTCATAGAGTGAGTGAATACCACCATCAAATCATTCCACATCGATAACTTTAACTGTGTGTAGATTAATTCAAAAGATGTCAGCTTTATGAGTCATGACGATGCTGTCAAGTTGATTTCCAACACCAACCAACTCGAGCTTCTTCTAGAGTACAATGAAAAATGTGAGTTGTTCGTATATTTTCTTGGATGGGAGAAATTGTTGCTATTGCAATCACAAATTGTAGTGCATCAAGATTTGCAAAAGTTCATCAATGGAACCAAGGCAGCATCGAAAATCAAAGTTCTCAACCACAGCACCTATCGAAGTGTGGCATTCTCCTTACGAAGTGAGTCCAGTCTCTCCTCGGTGGAGCCACCCCTCACCGACAACACATCACCCATGTTCGACAATCGATTGGAGCCTCTACGACAATTTATCGTCAAGTGATTTCACTCGTTGTCAAAATGATCAATTTGGTCGATTGAATTGGTAGAACTTTGTTTGATTTTAACGCCGAAAAAGAAAAATCACTACCAGCGAGGGGTTTGACGTTTGTGTTTGGTGACCTTCTCCAGGTTACCAATGGCAACGATAAAGAGTGGTGGCAAGCAGCCTCACTCAACACCAACGGTACGCTGAATAGAAGGAAGCCTATGGGTTTGATTCCTTCGCAGAATTTGTGAGTTTGGCTGTTGCGCGGAAATATTTAAACGCGTGTTAGGTTGAATTATCGAATGCAGCGTAAATCCAAGCAGGTCAAGTTTACGCCAAAAGTTGAAAAAATTGTAATAGATTTTTCGTATGGTGTTTGTTTGTTGAGTGGAATGTGTGTGTAGAATCACAAAAACACCATATCTACAAACACCCAAAAGGTTGCTGTGAAAAATCTCAATGTGCCCACCACCAACAACAAGAGCAGTTTTGCCAAAACCACATACGACCATCTCACTGTGGGGGCTGTATCTCAAAATGGGGATGGAATAAAAAAATCATTCAACTCCTGCACCTCGTACGTCTACAACAACGATGATGTTATGTATTTGATTGTGGAACCGATCGAGCTGGACAATGATTTCAAAAGACCGATTTTTGTGATTGGCTCATACGCCGATCGTATACAGATAGCGTTGGCACAAAACGATCCCAAAAGTTTCCAATTTTTATCTTTCCAAGGTAGTATAATTGTGGCTTTTTATTTTTCCATTATATACATATACATTTCGAATAGATCCACAACAAAAAATACCAACACTACGACAAACTATCGCAAGAATTACAGAAAATTCCAAAAAAGTAACTCACTCAATCACTTTGTTATCTGTTTTTTTGAGGAAATAATGTGCGTGAAATTTATTATTTTTTTGTATGAAGAGTGTACATACATTGATCGCACACAACAAAATTCCATTAGATATTATTCTTCAAACCAACCTTCACATTATACTTGTAATGTTCAAACCACCCAGTGTGGAATGGATCATGCAACGTCACAAACATCTCAGCTACGATGAGGCAAAACTTGAGTGGAAGTATGTGGATGGGATCCAAAACAAATATCGTCATTATTTCACGAGTATTTCGAATGATTGTCTCATCTCGGAGTGTGATCGATCTGTTTGTTAGGGATTCTTACTGCCCCTGATGCTTACGAAGAAGCCCTATCCAAAACTCTTGATATCATCAAAGACAACTCATCAAAGCAAATGTGGATACCAGTTATGAATGTTACCCATTTCTAGATTGGATAGTAGTTCATGGAGATACAACACTTGAAATTTGTCACATTCCCCTTTTTATTTTTTATATTAACGCATTATGTATTAAGTTGTTTTGTTTTTCTATTTTAGCTTCTTTTTTTTGCTTAACAATTAAGACAAAAATGTTAAAATGTAATAATGGAAGTAGATTTTTGTGTATAGTTGGTTATTTGTTAGAGAGAGAGTTTTTCGATAATTGGTAGAGGTTATATCGTATGACCGAAGTTTCAAAACTCCCATGAATCCAACCATCTGTAAGAAGAATAGTTGGAATTGTGTGGAACCTTTGCAGCTATGTTTCCAGTCATACCGTAGGAGAGGAACGAAAACCAATAAAAACTACATATACACACACATATATATATATATATACGTAGATTTTAATATTTCATTTGGTTTGTTGAGAAATTACCTAAAAACAATGCCAGCCATAATCGAAATGTGGAGGATTGACAGGGAGTTATTGGATAAATTTGATTTTTTAGACGGTTTATTTAGATTCTTAGATACTGACTGAATCATAAAATTTAAAAAAACACCTAAATCGATTAAATTTGGTTAGCGTAAATCTTGGACTATATTTTAGAATCACCTGCTATCACACAAGATAAGTGATACGAAGGAAAGTAGTGGTGATAATACAAGATTCTTTCCATGAAAAAATATGGAAAATAGTTCAGTACCCAAAGCAAATAAACAGGCCAAGATTTACGAATTGAAGAATCTTTATTGAGGGTAAAAAAAATAATATAGGTGGAAAATGTACTGCTCCATGAAACACTCAACCAATCGGTGCGATATCTCAAGGAGTAGAGCGACAGCACAAAGAACAAGATTGGATAGTTGATCACCACCAACAAACAACTCCACCACAATATCTACATTATTCAAAAATATATTTAATTTAGAAAAAGTTCAATACTGGATTTCCAAGAAGATACACGCGATGACGACCTTTACCAGAAAACCATGTTCCCTAAACGAACCCACACACTCATACAGTTGATTTTTGGTGTAATGGGTACTACTCTGTAATTTATCGGCCACATCCAAGGTCGAGATGGCATTTCGTAAGATTTTGGTATGAGATTGTTGTTGACCTATAGATGATATCAAGGTTCTTCACCAACCAAGAAGAAACAACATATGCATACAGTCAGCATTCGTAGATGGTATTCCAAAATTCTTGATATCCAACCTGATTTTACTGATTTGCTTATATCGATTTTTGGAACTAAATTTAAATAGAATTTATTCCCCGGCAGTAAACACCTTTTTTGTTGGGACTTTCATTGTGGACAGATATCCAACAACTTTTGAAATGTCCCACCTTTTTGTTACATATCACTTCTTCCTGTGTAAATCCCCTAGATATCAAAATACTCATAGTAACGACTAATTAATTTATCGAAATAACGCACCATTTTGGGAGTTTATCGCCAGTTAGCATGAGCTCACATTTCAAATTTTTGTGAATAAACGAAAATTGAGTGGTGATTGGGGTGATTCGATTGTCGAGAGGATTTTTTAGTATTTTCACAATCCATTCATCGTCGTTGTCTATGTCATCTTGAGCAATAGTGGGATCCTACTCAAACAACGATTCGATAGATGACATTGGTGTATTTGACAAACAACCATCTACCTCTCGGTTGCCAACGATTGCAGAAGCCTGATAGGCTTTGTCGTTGATGGGAGCTGTCTCCTCATCGGTGTACAATCTATGTAGTGAACTATAGACATGAGACAATTAGAGCAGAGTAATTTTTGATAATCTGTTCACACTTCTTATGAGTGAGAAGAACAGTGTCACCATCATTAATGTAGTCACTTTTGGTGCCATTAAGTTTTTCGATTATCCAATAAGTGTTATGGTTTATATAGCCATAGCCAGTAACCTATGAAAAAACCCATTTTGATCGCAATATTATTAAATAGGAAACTTTTCTTGAATCGACGTATTATTACTTGTTGTCTACCACCATGTTCGATAGGATATGAATGATTGTGGCTCTGGAGGTTTCTTGATCTCGACTCGCATCCCCTCAAAACCACCACACTTTTGTTGGTTACATCTGTGGAAATGAAAGCTGTTGTTTTGATAAAATAGTTACATTTGGAAATTTGCCTAAATATTGGTTTGAAAGTGTTGTTGTTTAATGCAAGCTGAAATTGGGGGCTGAAAAACGAATCACCAGGTCCTCTGTAACAATTCGTTGTTAGGAAACAAATAAAACCAAAAAATACGAATTTGGTAGGAGAGCCAGATGACACACAAAAAATCCAGAATATATGACAAATGGAACAAGCACAAGAATTATTAAACGAGATTCGACAAATTTGTAGATAGTTCTCTATAGAATGGGTGAGAAAGTTGTGACCAACACAAGTTGTTTTACGCAAGGTATTTTACGATCGACAACCAATTCCAACAAATCGATAGTTGTAACAATTCCAATGGTGCCAAACAACAACAAACCCACCATTTTAGTACTAAACTTTTCCACTCACAAAAACAACTTTCGGTCAACAACTCACCTCAAAGCAAACGCTAAGAAAATGCCTGCACAAACCAAACACTTCCAACCGGCTAATATTTTATCCTTATTACTAAATCCAATATTGACATCAATAAGTCGTTCCCAGAATTTGAAATTTACTATAATTTCCTGTATTTGATAAAGAAATACATGGTACCACACATGAAACATATAAGGGGAGAATCTAGCAGGATAAATCGAGACATGGTCAACGACGCGGTATCTAACAAGACATAAAACTATGTGGTGTTACATCGTTGTACCGCATGTTACGAGTAGCGCTGCCAACACCGCAGCTGGTACACTTGAAGCCAACTCATATGCCATTCCATATATAAACACGATACTCAAAACACCAAAACCGGCCGCAAGCTATGCCAAAATAAATAAATAAATAAATAAATAAAGAGATGATTCAAAAATGATTGAGTACAACGACAAAATCTATTCACCTGACGCATTGGTACGTAGAAATCGCCAGGGTATTCTACACCGGTGTCTGTGAATGTAAAATTGCCACCGTAACCAGTCATAACACCAACCAACGCGTACAACATCTACAAATCATATTTCGCTAGTTGAATAAATAGTGAATTTCAATAAAAAACACTTTTCCCAATGGTGGATGCACATCAAAGTAAAAACTTGAATTCACATAATAGCTGGCATATTTTCCAAAATGTTTTTCATCCCAACTACAAAAAAATAATTCCTCTCGCCTCAACCTTTAACTAAGCTAAGCATATTTACCAAACCCATTCTGGTGTTTCAATATTGTAGAATCTAGTAGTTACTGCGAGTAGGAGAATAATCGACAAAGCGTAACTGTGTGGCAGCTCATACTGAGGAAGAAACAACTTTCTCAACAATGTGTGATTCTTCTAGACCAAATTAGATGTGACGAATACAATGAGTTTTTGAATAGCAATGGTCTCACTTTTACGAAACATGGAAGCATCTTATGTTGAATGGTCGATAAACTTCGAGATATTTGATCAATTCTAAAACAACTTTAATAGTATTACGTCTTAGCCATGAGTGTTTTACAAAGTTGAATTCAATATTTCCCTTCAATGGGGTTAGATGAATAATCAAATTCAATTCTATTGGAAGAGTATAAAAAGGGAGCCATTTTTTATTCGCAATATAAAATTATCTGTGAATGCAATTTTTTAAGGAATAAATTTAACTGTTTAGACTATAAACATTACATTATTGGTTATGTGGAAAGATATACACCTTGTTATACCTGGAAAACAGCTTTTTGCATAACTTTTTCTCGTCGATTTTTTCTTGAATGTTCTTGATAGAATTAATAAAAATTCCAAAAAACTACTCACACATAAGTATGAATGATAAATGGAGGAGAAAATGTTTTTCCATTTTAAGGAATAAAAACTCAGTGATAACTGCGAATAACACAGATATTACAAAAGCTACTGCTTGACTTCTGGTAAACATAACGAAGATTACACGTGTATAAGGTTTGGCAAAAAACTATGGTGTTTTTAACAGCTGACTTTTACACTCTATTCTGCCTATTTTATTGAAAAAAGCACAATGTGATGCAGACAAAGGAAGATGCGCAATATTATTTTATAGGTGCCACGTATATTTTCAATTGAGCCGTCGGCTTATTATATATATGCTTTATAGCAGCTTAGTTGAGTTCCAAAATGTGGTTTGTTGTAGGGGATAGTGTGTATGAAATGTGGTCCACAACTGGATCCAAAGTCAAGTAAATTTGAGGATGTTTCCACGTGGTTTATCGGAATAAACTAGAAATGTGTCCAAACGTGAATTCGGTAAGCTACCCAACCAACCAATCTTCAACACGATAGATATGATTTGTGTGTCGCCGTGTTCAAGTTATTTGGTGTTGGTTGTGAATGGGAAATTCTTGATTGCGTATCATTGCTCCAGTGATTCCACTCAATGGCAACCAATTGGAATAATGTGATTTTTCTAAATATACGACCTAAAAACAATCTCATTCGATCAAATAAATTGTAGAGAAACCAAAAAGAAGGTGAACTACGTGACACACTATCCCGATGTTGGTGAAGGTACACAAAAGATGAGATGTTTTTATGGACAAACCGATGGAGATATCTACTCGTAACCATTTCCACACAATTCTCAATTCAATCTATTCTTTGGAAATTAGTTGGAACTATTTGACCAACGAAAGAGAACAACTGAGTGGACATTATTCGTATTTGACGTCGATGGTTTGTTTGCACATTGATCAAAGTGATGCGGTTGTTAATGGACTCGTTTTAGAGTGTGTCGCCGTGTGGGAAATATTTGGTGAGTGCCGATCGAGATTGTAGTATACGTGTGCTTTCGTTGAGATATCCCTTCGAGATTGTGTCATTTTGTACGGGACATTCGGGGTATTTCTAATCGAAAATTGGTATGATTTGTGATGATATCCACCAAATTGAAGGAGTGTCACCTCGTTGGTTATAATTGAGAACTCCCAGTCAGATGATCCTCAACCATCCACCGACTATATGATTGTATCGGTGTCAGCTTATGGTGAGGTATTTCTTTGGGATTTGGTTGGTGGGAACATTCTCGACCAACTCAAACTCATGTAATTCATGAATGTTGTTTTTTGGGAGTTGATCTCTATGATGAATTGTAGAAACGATAAGGATGGCAAATCCACATACAGTACATTACTTAGTGTTTCAGAAATCGAGGGTTTCCTTAAAATGGATAGTCGAGTTGTTTTATAAGTTATTTGATGAAAGTAATGGAGGTTGGGGAACGTGTTCAAAGGGACTCTTCAACTAATGGAGAGTATCGATATTCCTACAAAAATGTATGATGATATTAAGGCAATAATCTATATGAGTTCTAGTGGAATTTGAGGAACCTCGATTTTTAAAATTTTCTATTGTTGAAATTGTTTTTAAAATTTCATGTTACAGCCGACATAATTAAATGTGAAGAGAACACCAACACGTCGAATTGCATCAACAGTCTCTGCTGTAGCGACAAACACGAGACCATTTTCTGTATCGTTGAAAAGTAAAATTTGAGCGCAATTTGTTTGATTCAATGCATGATGTAAAATAAGATTTTTGAACAACGAAGTGGATTCAATTGACGAGATTGTGGCTTTGAGAATAAACAAGAGGGAAAGATGTTTTGATCGAGATTCCATCACTGATATTATAACTGCTGGTGACGAAAATATATCCTATGGGCGGCTATTTCCCATTCCAGATGAGGAGCTAGAAATTGCAACTTTAAGCAATGGTAAGGTAGACAACAAGGTTAAGTTGGAAACGATCATAATCCAACATGAACAAGACTACAAAGTAGCTGATAGCTTGAAATTGCTTTGATTTATTTACGGCGTAGATTTCGTCCAAAACTACTGTATACGAATGGAACGAAGAGTCTAACAAAGAGGGTATTTGTTTAAAAAAATTTGATTCCACACAACCACTCACACCAGTCCACATACTGCGAACAGTAGTATTTGGTTCAAGGCCGTGGAATAGAAAAGGCGCCTTAGAAATTGTGTTATCATGA
>JAODKO010004778.1:0-14066 GCA_027576895.1 Sciades mastersi | reverse complement strand
TCCACCGTGCGGAATCTCGTTTTTTTTTTGCGATTCGATTGCATTTGAGCCTTGAGGGCGTGCTAGTTCTCGACTCGACTTGACTTGACTTGACTGGTTATTGGTGACTATGGTGACGTCGGTACGTTTCGCTCAGCTTTTACTTTTTTTCGTTTTTCTTGCCTAATTTGATTTTCAACCCTCTTTTATTAGATTTAACAAGTCTTTAGAGAAAAAAGTAATCGGAATAATTTTGGCATTCTCGAATAAAAAGAGTTGATGAGACAAGACCTAATTTTACAAAATTGTTTTTATTTTGGCGGGAATCTGAATCGAGTTGTAAAGTTTATTCGATTCTCTCGTTGTCGATTGTTTGTTAATTCTTCTCAAAAGTGAAACGTTTGACAGCTTTTATTTAAGACATTAAATTTTGTTTAATATGTGAGATTTCGCGCGGTTGGTAGACACAAATTAACTATTCGAAAAGTTTAACACTGACTACTTTAGACAATTGGGATTACTTCCTTCGCAAAGTTTCATCGATGCTACTACAAACAATAGCGGCGGCGTAACAGTTGGATTGGCCGGTCGTAATAGTAGCAGTAGTAATAACACATTTGCAGTTCCCCAAAAAAGCATACCGGAATATTTGGTTTGTCCGATTTGTCTTGATCTCATGGAGAATGCTGTGTTGGCACCATGTTGTGGGACCAGTTTTTGTGACAGTTGTATTCAGGACTATCTTTTGAAAAATGAATTTAAGTGTATCTCGTGTCAATCACTTTGTTACCCTGACACCATAGTACCGAATATCTCATTGAGAAAATCTATTTTTACGTTTACGGGCGCCAACACTGCTGGTCAGTCGAATGTCGCCGCCCCCTCCACTCCCACACCTACAAACAATGCTGTTGTGGAACAATCACAATCGGGTTCCTTGCAAACAACTAACAACACGAATAGTAATGATTTTTTTAAATTTAAACAATTTTTCAGCTTTATTTTTGTAGCCAACTGCCAAACTACTAGCACCGACACATCACCAACCAACGTGTCGTCTGTGCCAAACAACCCTACTACCAATTTTGCGTTGGATGTGAATGAACCAGTGATGAAATCACTCGCCACCCACATGCTCAATTCACTTCTCACTCCTTTATTAAACAATATTGTACCTCGAAATGGCGCCAGAAGTAATTGTTTATGTGTTTTTAATAATGTGGCACATTTTTAATGATTAGAACAATGGTGCAATAATCAACAAAGAGGTGGTGGTGGTGGTGGGAGTAGAGCTGACGAGCTTTATGCTAACAACGAAAAAGTTGAGGCGTTGAAACGTCGCACTGATATGTTCAAAAAGTTGGAAATGTTGTGTTACACACAAAAAGTGTTGTCAAGGGAACAATTCGATGCAGTCAAACAAAACATCCAACCCAAGTACGATTTCACTTGTGGTGACGTTGGTTGTTTATTTTTTGATTCGTATAGGAATTATGTGTTTAGTGGTGAGTTCAAAAAATCCGCTTCTAAGAGCGTCAGAAAACGACGTCATTCTTCATCTAGAGAACGTTCACCAACAGAATCATCACACAAGAGTAGACATCGTTATCGTGATGATGACAGCAGGCATTCTCGTTCAAGAAGACGCCAGCGGCTGGCATCGTCTTCCAGCGTTAACCGGAGCGGACGCAATGATGAGAAAACACCTTCTAGTTCTCATTGTATAACAATACCACTTTATGTGTAGTTGATTTTGACATTAGATTCCAACTATCGTCATCATTCTTCCCATCGAAAACATTCCAGATCTAAAGATCATAAACGTAAACGTAGTAATAGTAGTGATAGTGGTGATAGTAGACACAATCATTCCTCGTGTCGATCCAATCACAAAGAACGGAGAACTTATGGCTACTAGTGTGTGTACACAAAATTCCCGATTTGTCATCTGTATAGTTATTATGTACAGTGTTGTCATTGCAGTATTCGGTTTTTCTTGTACATTTGTATCATTTTTTAATGTGTTTTTCTTTTTGCGTTTTTTGGTTGGTTGTTAGTGAAACTATTGTACGATTTTAAATGGCGTCTAGGTGAGGTTTGTTTTTAAAAGTATCCACAAAATTCATAACAAAGTTTTCTTGACATTTGATTAGTTTTTTCTAATTGGAGGTAAGTGTGGTGTGAAGAGATTGAGTTGGTTCACATAGTTTCTGCTGTCAAATGGATGATCCTAGAAGAACTGTACGACCTGCACGATACGCGGGAAGATGGTATCCAGATGATAGTAGGTGATCTACTTCAATCCCATAACAGTTTATCTACTTTTAGGGACACTTCTTTTAAAAATACTTGATTTTTGTCATTCACATTTTTATCCTCGTGATGATGATGAATGTCTAAATGTTGCCGCACTCATAGTGCCGTAAATAGAGTGGTGTTATGTGGTAGAAATTGTAGGTGATTTAGTTTTGGACCATATATGTTTTGTTATCCGTGTTCGATTATGGCCTACAGACAAGTGAAACATGTGCACAAATTGTATCTATATTTTTCTGTAAAATTACTGTTGAATTATTTTGTTGGTTGGTAGGAAACGGGTTTTCATTTTTGGTGACTATTTCGGCAAAGAAGATCAACGTTGCTATGTTACCCGCTACGACCAATTTTATACACCTCTAGGTTTGCTTGACGTCGACACCAAAGGTTTCTTTCCCACATCATTTATATTTTTTATATTCACACCTAACTATGGTTATTATAATAGTCAACGAACTGTTGGTTAAACATGACAATTTCTATTATATCTCGAAAGCTAGAGAGTTGGATGTTTTCTCCATCGAATGTCAAGCTCCTCTATTACAATTCATAAAAACAAAGTATTCTAGATGTTATATTTAGTTGTTGTATGCTTTCTTTGTTAGAAATGGCGCCAATTTCAAAATAGTACCAATATTGGTGCCTTCATTGCATTTTGGAGCCGTTAGAAAAGTGGCTAGAATGTTATCTCACTTTTTTGGAAACGATGAAAATCTTTTTGTACTCTCCACCAACATATTCAAATGGGGTAGGTTGATTATTGTAGTTGTTGTTGGACAAAAATAACTGTGGCATAGGCAAAGCATTTGAATGCATTCCTTATGCTGAATTTCTAAGCACAGGTCAAACACATCATAAATTGGGAGAGCTATTAAGAAAAGTAATCTCCCGCCAAATTTATCACTTCATTATGTAGTAAATTTAGATTGTTGATGAATTGAATCAATTTGACCTTTCCTCATTTTTGAGATTTCTACGAAATCATCATCTAAACAATAGCGATAAATACACCATTTTTATTGTGTTAAAAGTAATCTAGCATATGCAGTAAACGAGATGTGTATGTTTTTTCGATCGCTCTTCTATTAGATAGTAGAAATTATGCGTGAAAGATGTAATATCAACCATCGAATTGTTCAAGTCAATTGTAAACCACTCATGAAGACCCTAACGAAAAGAGCCACCAGTGTAAATGACCGAATTTTCGCCTACTTCCCCATCACGATACACACCTGTTATGATTTTGATGATTGTCCCTTTTAAATTCCACTAACTTCCGAATTGTTTAGCCCATCTTACGTTTAATAATGAACGCATTGGTTTTACTTTCCACATAAATAGTATTTCAATCGTATTTTTTGAGAATGCCGATTTTCTAATTTTAATCCATATATAAACGTGAAACAATTCAATAACCAACATTGTTATGCCCAAATAGATTTGTATCCAAAAAAAATGAGCTACTTAATACATGCCTAATTACGAAAAGTTTTAATTTTTTTCGCAATATTTGCAAAGATAACCTAATAACATTAAGTGATCCTTATTTTTCACGTAATCTTTTTGGGAACGCTAATAATATTTTGAATTCCTATGCACAAGGATTTTGAAAAGACGAATGGATAGGTAGAAATAACTTGTGACGATATTTGTTTAATCTTGAATCATATATTGGCGGGGAATGGTCATCAAAAGAGAGAGAATGCAATCGAATCTCGTTGACTGAAATGGAGAAAATAGAACACAATTTAAACGCCAAATTAAACTCAATTCCTATTGAAGAGAGAGTTATACTGTAGCCATAATCATTTGAAATTATAAATAATTTCTAGATTAAAAAAGAAGCGGCGAGAAAGCTCAAAGCTATATATATAATAGTTTGATCCGCGAGAAAAAAAAAGTGTCTAGAATTGTTAGTGAATGAATCAAAAGCTTGGTTTATTGACTTGATGGTTGCTTGGAGGAATGATGCATTCCAAAATTAATTACTTTGCGTGTATTTATGTATTGGACTCATCGAAATATTTAATTAAAAAAATAGGAAATTATCTATGAGGTAGTGAATGGATGTGTTGTTAATAAAAGGTCACATTTGAACTATGAGTTGAGTAAATTTGTCGCGTAACTTTTACGTGTTAGATTCTTCTTCTTATTCGTTGCTTACACAATGTTGTGGTTTATTCGGAGATGATATAAATGATTAGGTGGTACAATGTGTAGAAATTTTGACGAAATGCCTTGTAGAGTTTTTACCAACTAAACCCTATTTATATTAAAATATTCGGCTTATTTTCTATCATTCCTATAGGTGGCATTATTGGCGATTAACCACACATACGATTTATATAATTTATATAGAGGAAATTTTTAATCTCATTTTGAATCTATCTCAAAATTGGTTCGTATATAATGTTGAGCGCGACTGAACAAACTCCCACTAGTGAAGATCCTCCAAAGTTGTTCGAATCAATCCAACAATTCGTCAAGCATTATAACAGTGAAATAGTGTGTTTTACTGATAAAAACGACGAAAAATTTATATCAAGTTATGTGCGGGGAGCAATTCTCCAGCATGCACAAAGAAGCATTAGCTTTGATCGTTGAGAGTAGTTTACGTTGTTACTGGCGAGATGAGACTGCTTTCGTACGATTGTTACGATTCACCTTCAAATGATGTAATTTGGATTTTTATGCATGTGAGGGATGCTATATTGAAGTATGGCAGTGGTATGCTTACATCACTGAAATTGATTGGTGATAATGTGAGGGTATACAATCCTGAAACGATTGGTCGTGCTATTAAAATATGTGTTATGTACTTTTCTTGCTTTCGCTCTAGTAGCACAATCTATTCAACAATGGCTTGTCTCTCGATTATGAGAGCATTATTCCATCAATTGTTACGCTTGTGGATCATATATCAAAAGTCATACAATTTTTCCCGCCAATGTTGAAAACGATTCATGTTTTTATTCTCTCGTTCAATTTGTTGCGAAATAAAAACATAAATATTGTGGAGAATTATTATTGGTCTTCAAACTTGAATCATTACTTTTTGATCATGTTGCATCGTTCAAACAAAGAGGATTGATGTTTATTTTTAATAGGTCATTCTGTTTCCATTCGTACTCTTTACTTTAAACATATTTTTTTGAGTTGATCTACATTTATGTATGTATTCAGTGGTGACAATTGATAAATATATCGACGGCATCACCCGACGACAGTTTCATTATGGTCATACTATTGAAAAAAAAATTCTTCTTTATGGCTTTTTCAAATAAAGTCAAACAAAATTTAATAAAGAAAAAGTCATTGTATTTTTTATTACGGAAAATATCCAAATTTATTCAATATATAAAAAGATATTTGGATTTTTTATGTAAATGTTCAAAAAAAGTGAATTATTATAGGTGGTTAGATCTACTCACAACGAATTCAACGTTCATTGGGCTCTATTCATTAGGTGGAAGGGTTCGTTGGTTCGTCTATTTATTCAGTTGACATATTTGAATAACGTTTTGTGGATTATTATACCAATTATATATCGAATGGATGACGAAGAATTATAAATGAATTATCCTACGAAAAGATTACCATGTATATCTACTATATGAACCAATAGATAGAAATACAAATAGGATTGGATCGGTGTCAATAACAAATTCTACAGGTGTTCGGTGTGTATATGAGAAGTGGATAGATACAAACAGAGCATACACACACATACACCATGGCGGATATCGAAGCAGTATTGGCAGATGTCACCTATATGATGGCATTGGATAAAGGTTCGCAGGCGAAACGTGTCTCCAAAAAAATAAATCTACCGGATTTTTTGTAATAGTTTTCCATAGATTATTTGTCATTATTAATGACTAACAATGCGAACTATTCATTAATAAATTTTTGATTGGGTTAGTTCGACTGGAGCTGTTGAGACCAAGCTGACCAAACCAACCAACAACTTCTCCATAGATTACATACTATCGGAAGATTTTGGTGAGTCAAACACAATTTTTTCGGTTTTATAATGTTAAACATTTAGGCACAAGATTGTTGAGTGATTTTGTGGCGGAGGAAATCGACTCTAGTATGGTACCATTAGTGACTTTTTATTCGCAGGTATACAAATGATAATATTGTTTTGAGTGGCAAATATTATTGGTACCATTAGATTCTCAACTACAACAAACAAACACTCTCTGTGGCCCAATATGCTGTATTGTGCAAGATGGACAACATCTTAGATAACGATATTATTCCCAACAACAAATTTGTTGCCACCCCTTTCAACTCTGATAAATATGTATGTGTGATAGGTGTCGTTGAATTAATTGGTTTTTTTTGAATAGATTGATAAATTAATCTTTTTTCAAAAACACATTGAAGATGTAACTAATAGAAAAATCGGTAAATACAGCTCCCAATTAACTCTCAGTACCAACTCCATAACTGGAAGCTCTGATCAAACGTTAAATGTCGATTTCAATGCTGGAAGTAAAGATGAAATCAAAATGAATGCTGCATTAGATGCTAAATCAACTGATGGTGATGCAACCTCAGTCAGTGCCAAAAAAGATAATGAAGCCCAATCCCAAAGTGATACTACATCAGACACCAACAAAGAAGATGAAAGTACAATCAAACTTATTGGTAGTACCACTTTGGAGAGTAGAAGAAAGACCGAACTTTTAGTACCTACAATAAATACATTGATATATATATGTGTATATTCATTTTATAGAAATTAAAAGATATTATATTTGAAAAATTTTTGTCTCGAGTAAAGAAAACTTTCATGAACGAGTAACTCGTTTTTTTTCTTGGGATTTCTTCAAGAAACACCTTTTCTAGTAAACATTTTTATGTTTTTCTTCAATGGAAGGCATATCTACTTCAAAACAAAGTGTCGGTAATTCATCGGAATTTGTTTTTATTATATAAACATATTTTCCAATGTATACTAGTTGTGCATGGATGATTTCAATATTCATCGAAAAATTGGAAGAGGAGGATTCGGTGAGGTGTACGGTTGTCACAAGATGGATACCGGCAAATTGTAATATTTTATTATTATTGTTTTTGGGTCTATTTTATTTGTGTATATATTTGCTATGAAATTACTTGACAAAAAACGACTCAAAAGCAAACATTGTATTAGGTCAGCACTTTTGGAACTTAAACTATTGTCGATGGTATATTGCTATAGGATGTGTTTGGTTATTTCATTCTATAATTTCCATTCTATAGTGTGATTGTCCATTTATCATACGAATATGTTACTGTTTCCAAACCAACTCAAAATTAGTTATTTTGCTTGATCTGTTGGATGGAGGCGATTTGAGATACCACGCTGGAAATGTCACTTTTACAGAAGAACAAGTATCGGTTTTAGGAAACAATTGTAGAAACATGTTTAGGTATTGTTTTTCTCTTCTGAGATATATCTTGGATTGGAATATTTGCACAAAAAGAATATTATTTTTAGAGATTTGAAAGTATACTTGGTTTTCGGTAGTTTCATTTTGATAAATATATTAAATTTAAGCCTGCCAATATATTATTGGAAACCACTGGACATGTTAAAATATCTGATTTTGGGTTGGCATTGTTGTACGACGAAGAAAACCCTCCCAAGTCATTCGCGTGAGTTGCTCCCCTTCGTTCTATAACATTTCTTATGGTCCATAAAAATGAGTTTATTTATTTATATGAATGTTCAAACTATTTTCCTCGTTTAATTTTTTATGGATTAAAATAAAATTGATAAATATTTTTATCATATTGAGTGAAAACATCGGCGAAAATTAATGTAACAATTATTTTTAGGGGTACATATGGATATATGGCTCCCGAAGTAATCAAACAAGAGGAATATGGATTTGGAGTGGATTGGTTTTCATTTGGATGTCTCATCTACAGATTGATTCTCGGAAAATCTCCTTTCAATAAACCCAAAAATGATGTTGAAACAATAACCGAAAATACGCTTAAAACTGTGAGTTTTTTGTTCAACTTGCATTTGGCAAAATTTTTGTTTCACTTTAAAGGAGCCCGATTATACTGGAATGCCTGATGACGTGAAACAACTGGTGCAATCGTTACTGATCAAAGATCAATTCACCCGTCTAGGTGGAAACACCAAACTAGCGTAAATATTTCTATTCCCACATAACCAACAGACAATCGTTTGTAGATATGAATCTGTGAAAAAAGCTAGTTGGTTTAAGGATATCGATTGGGTAGCTCATTATCTACGGAAGGTATTGATTGATTTTTGTGATGACTGTTGTGTGTGGGTATAATTTCTATGATAGGTGGAACCTCCATTTGTTCCCCCTCAAGGTGAGATAAACGCTGAAAATATCTACGCTATTGGAAATTTTGATGACGCTGAAAGTAAAAAAGTTAAAATCACCGAGAGAGACATTGAAAAATTTAACAAATTCAATTTCTACTCTGAAACCGCGTGGCAAGAAGAAGTTATGGGTATGTATGTATGTGGTTCTATCGTGTGTACAACCCAAAATTTATCACATCCACGATGTATAATGTCATCTAATCTACAATATACATTTTAGATTCGGTGTTTGATAATATTGTAAATGAATCATTAAAAAACACAAAAAACATTATTCTTTTCAGACTTTACAGAAAAAGTAATTTTTTTATCAAACAACAACGATTGATCGATCATAAAATATGGTTGTGTGTGTCATTGTAGGTTTGGATTCGAATATAATCATTTACGGATATTTGATGAGACAATTGAATATGCTTGTTACATTCAAACAAAAACGTTTTGTGCAAGTGTTTACTGACAAGATCACAATTGGAACTACACCTGTATTTCATTATTAATATTATTATTTTTTTTTTTGATGTCTAATAACATTGTGTAGATGATTACCAAAACAACTATCAAAAGAATTGATGTAATTTCGATCGAAAGATGCAAAAAAAATGGTATTCAAGTTAATATGAAAGATAAAAAATCAATTGTATTCAAAACAGAAGTGAGTTACTACTACTATATATGTGACTTGTTGAAATGTGTATAAAATTGTGGTTGATTGTTTTAGAGTCCAGCTGACGATCACGTTTGGTTCAAATGTTTCGAAAAATTCATCACATGCACTTCAACTCTAGAAATGAACAAGGTTGGACTTCGAACAAAAGTGGACGAATCAAGGGTTGAACTTCCCAGCAAACTAAGTGATTCCGATTCATGATTCTCATCCAACAACAGTCGCACAATCTGTGATTCGATATTTGTGCCAAATTTTGTATCGAAAAATGGTGTACTCTCAAATTATTTCATCCATCAACTCTCATCACTATAACACACACATATATATATATATATACCCACACACACACATACACATTAATATAGTCATTTATTTTTTATTATAAATAATAGGCGCCAACAACTACAAAATATTAATTTTTTTAAAAAATCCAATTAGAAAATTCTTTTCGAAACTACGCCCATTAAACCAAATGTTTATAAATACAAAAATGATATGATAACATAAAATTTGACATTTTCAAACACCTATATCAACCAAAATTTATTACACAAATAGAACAACAACTTATCACCCATTCGATTAGAGTACACTTGATCGATTATAATTTGATCGTATTGTCTTATTCCGTGTAAAAAAAAGAATGGGGTTTTCCTCCGAAGTAGTCTAATACCGGATTCCAAATTTTGGTTGTACAACGTTTCGATGCTGTACAATTTGTGCGATCTTAATTTGGTCTGACAGAATCGTAAAAGATATCCAATATTGGCGTCACCATTAAGTAGATTGTTTTGAGTTTTCGAAGTTGAAACAAGACAATCCAATTTATTCGCTTTGATAACATATCCACTTCCAGCACAATAAGGCGGGAAAATATTGTCTAGATCAGGTCGTGATGGTTCATAGTTTTTATTATTTTTATCGATAATAAATGGTGCATTCGTCCATCTAAATGTAGCAACAATTAGATAATCTACCACTAGTTACAATATATCTTATTTAGAACTCACAATAAACCTTCGTAATCAATCTCTTCATTGATCATATTTTTCAAATGTATCAAATACTTCTCTATAGCTACATAAACATCATCATCTGTTTTGACTATAAATTTCAATGTGGCGTTTCTCGATTTATTGATCATATCAAGAGATGATACAACTTTCGAGGCAAGATTTGTGTATTTTTCTTCTATCTCATTGTGAATGAGAAGATCTTGAAAGAGTTCATTTTCTTGTTGAACTCGTTTTGATATTTCATCATTTTTGTGACCAACTTGAAAATACACAACGTATGGCATTATGTGTGATAATTTTTTCGATGAGTAATGTGACCAAACAGCACGAATAGCACATCTTGATTCATAGTCGTCCGCTTTAGAATTTACTATTATTATCACTTCAGGGGTGTTTACTATTATTGGATCAATCTTTTTCGAGGTTGTATTCGACATTATTTTCATACAATCTCTGTATATAAGCATGGAGTTGAGTTTATCTGTTTGCTTTTCAGGAAATAAAATTTCCATTGGATGAAAGTCGTATGATGCCAATTTGTAATGCATACATATCAAAATAACCAGCAGAAAAATAAAAATGATAAAAAATATTTTTTTCCCCAAACAACGCATCATGCTAAAGCATCATCTATAAGCCTGATAAATGGGTCTGATCGGTAAACTTATTATGGAGATTTTGCTATTGATATAATTCCGTATAATCCCATCTTTGTGTTTGCTATTTCTGAATAAAATAAAGCCCTTATCATACGAAAGAATATTATACGCAGAAAATTATTAAATTTAACTTTTAAAATATCTATGCACACAGCTAAATTCATTCAGTTCCGTCATCTCAGCTCTTTTCGGTTGTATAATGGAACAGAAAAAAACAATCTAAACTATGCGAATTTATTTTACTACGATCCGTCCATTTAAATTCTCATTCTCGGATACGCTTTATTCAAAAAATTAATTTATCAAAAAAATTCCCCCGCGAAATGATAAACAAAATATTAAATTTTAAAAAATTGGCGGGAAAATTTACAACAAATTTTAGCAAAATCCGGCAACTTACAAACAACAAAGTAAAATCGTTCTACAAAGATATAATACAATAGTGGCAGCAAGTTTATAGACATTTTTCCACAATAAAATTGTGTAAAATAGATTGCCCAGCAGTTATTCTTTTGGAGGGATCAAGCGTGAACATCTTATCTAACAAATCCTTTAGTTGCATCACCTTGGATTTGGTGTCCACATCGAGATTTTGGTTTTTCGTTAACATGCCACCCAAATCGGTGGTGGTTTGTATGTTGGAGATGAGAGTGACTCTCTCCTAAATTACACAACAATAAATACCATAGCTGAAAACCATGACACATCAAATCGTGGCAATACCTTCTGAGTGACCGGATTGTAGTCATTGTAGATAAAGTTGTAGTTGTCATCAAAATGATTGTAACGTAGAGTGGATTTACGGATCATTTTATGTGAGAATTTCCCCTTGAGTTCCATAAACAACTTCAACATTTCGTTGTTGGTTCTAGCTGGAAACAATATTCGACCGGTGAACATTTCAAAAATGCTGCATCCAACCGACCACAAATCAATGGCGAAATCGTAATTGAGTCCCATAACTATACACCACGCGTTGTATCATTACGCGATTGCAAATGAAAGATATTACTTATTTCCGGTGCCCTATAGAAACGACTAACCAAATACGGAGTGATCTCAGTCTCATCACCAAAACAAGCCGATCCAAAATCACACAATTTCAAATGGCCACCATTATCCAACAACATATTGTCTGGTTTGATATCCAAATGGATAAAACCAAATTCGTGCAATGCGTTGATAGCGATTGCTGCTTCGGCGGCATAAAATTTGGACCATCCCATTGGTAAATCGTACGAGCTCATGAGATTGATCAAATCTCCACCTTGCATAAAATCCATCACCATGTAGATGTCATCTTTGTCGATGAACGCATAATGAAGTCTCACAATCCAAGGACTATTAGATAGAGCCATAATGTGACGTTCTTCCAGAAAGAATGCACTTTGATTGCTTCTCAATAGCAAACTTTTATTCATTGTTTTCATAGCGTAGATATTGTTGGTGGTTTTGTGACGTACAAGTTCCACTTTGCCGAATCCTCCTTGACCCAACAACTTCAAATGTTCAAAATCGTTGATATTCACTCTGCTTCGATCGATAGCATCGACAGCATTTTGAACTAAACAACATATCAAATGCAACACAATTTCCATCACCAATATCATTCAAAATATCCCAAAAACGCTTACATTTACTACAATAATACTCATAACCACTGGATTTGATGTTGGAATTTTTGATTTCAAAATAAATCGATTGCAACGAATCCAATATACAATCCAAATTCAATTCACTATTTTTGTCGAATAGCTGAAGTGTCAACTCGGCCATTCTATTATCTAACACATTCTCTTCCGCAGTTGAAACAACTATGGATGGAGAATTGGAGATTTTGTGATTGTGGTTTGGATTGGATGACATTCAAACAGTGAGTGTAAAAAATATAGATGACGATGATGCTGTGCTGTGGGTTTCGTGCTATTGCCACCTAAACCGTAACAACACTAGAGAATCGATCAAATCGAAATCATGCCCTTAGTTAGATTAGAACTGATCCAATGCCGAGAACAAATGGACTTGGAATTGTAGTCGTACTTTAAATCTTACCTTTAAAAAATGATACAACTAGCAATAACAACTCAAAATGTTGTCTCAAGTGAATGGGAAGCTTCTGACCACCTTCGATTAATCCGGATTAGTCCAAATCTCTTGATATCAACTCGGAACAAGTATAATAGGACGACATTGACACGAACATTTAGTTTTATTCCACAAAACCAGCTCAAATAGCTGTTTTTGGATGGTGATATTTTATGTGGCATATTAAAGTATTTTTAGGGTTCACACTCTGTGTATATGAACTTTAATATGCGCAAACACATCGTAAAGGGTTTCCTCATTTGGTGGGTTCACAAATGAGAAGATCTCATCTGAATGGTTTCGATATAATATCATAAACAAATAGAAATGTTGGCCACAGTTAACACACTTTGTTTAGTCACCCAAATCAAATGGAATATAGATTATTTGACGATTTCTACATCAAGAAGAAAAGAAGGAAACAAAGTCGATTTTCGATCTTCAAATGAGAATAAAATAGATTCTGCCATTTGATGAATTATCAGAACCATCCGAATTATGGTTTATTGGTTATTTTATTTGACACAAAATATTAGATACGCTTATCAAATTAGATAGACGGAGCAATCTAATGCGCCCACCACAAATTAATTCGTATCGATCTAAACATTATTTATTGGTCAGTAGATATGATATGATGTGTATAATAGCTACATGTATGTATATGGACGATTTTCACCGAAACTACTAGAAAAATGGGTTTAAAATTTAAACCCTACACTGACTGTGAGATCTAATTGTCAATCAGTTGAATAGGTATTAGAGTCTATTTTTTGTAGGTACAATTGTGTAAACATTGAACAAATATTACACGATTATTTTTGTGAATTTGATAATCCCTAATTCATTGTATTATGGATTCATGACGATTATCTCAATGAATAATTAAGATATTAGACGATTGATTTGAAAAAGTTGTTATTATTTTTTCAACTTGGATGGCTGTAAAACAACTATCGTCAAATCTTTTATTTTCT
>JAODKO010004735.1:0-14069 GCA_027576895.1 Sciades mastersi | reverse complement strand
TCAATGGTCACTGTTCCAACATCGTTACCACTTGAAATTTACATTCTAATGGATACCTCTGCTGAACTTGTCACCACTAGAAAGAAATTGATCTCAGATCTTTCTGGAACAAGTAAATTAACAAACTACCACCATCACACTTTACATATATGAGTGAATGGAATAATTGCTGTAGTTTCTAGAGCTTCTGAATTTGGCGCCACAAGTGTACGTATTGGATTGGGTTTGTATTTCGATAAACAATATGCTCCGGTGAAAATGTAACCAATATTGAGATTCGAATAGGTGATTGTTGGTTGTATGTAGGGATTCAAAATACGAGTTCATCAACTACATCCCTCTAACCAAAAATCAAACCCTCCTTCTGGTTGATACATTACATCGAAAATAGTTTCATGAGTTGGTGACAATATAGAACAAATTGAACGTTCTAAAATACAAATACTACACCACCGTAGGTTTCGACTATCCTGAAGCAGCCTACACTGCTATAGCACAAGCAGCTTCGTGCGAGAAAGAAGTACAACATGGACAAATCTAGATTTGAATGGCACAGTTGGTGTAGATCGGATGGAGCCCCAACAAAAAAACAACCAAAGTGATTTTTGTTATCACAAACATGTTCTCGAAAACTGCTGGTGATGGACGGGTACAATCAACCAATTTCTACAATACAGAAAATCATTTCATTATAGAATATGGCCATTCTACGAAGATATATTGATAGGTGTCAACTTGATGGAAATTCAGGCTATCAACAATTTAGAGTAAACAACAGTTTACCATTTGATATGATATATTTGGTAGGACTATCCTGATGATAATGTGATAGTGAAAGTGTTGAGTAAAAATAATATTCAGTTGCTTTTTTTGACGTCTGTGAGAGAAACGTTCAACTATTTCAATGTAACTACATCAGATTATTGTTGGTTAACTCACACAGAAAATATAATTACCATATGAGTAGCAAACAGTTGCCGACTTGAAGGATATTAGTGCTAGAGCGGTGTTCTATTCCACTTCTGATGAAGTGATTGAGGCCATAACACGGGCAGCCAAAGTAAATTCGTAGATCTACTTGTGGCGCTAATTCGTGGGAGTAGGAAGCGTTAGCACAGATAAAAATCATTCCACCACAAAGTGACAACTTTTTGACGTTTCATGTTAGACCATTGTGCAAGTGGTTCACGTTGTTTGTTCGATTGTTGTTATTTTTTCGAAAGGGGGCTCAGTAGAACTTCGTCTGGAACTTTGGTGTGTCCGAATACTGGCAAATTAGATATTGTTATCAATCTCTATCATTTCGAGTGTTTTCCAGATAATATTCCACACAAGTATTTGGCTTTCTTACACCTTATAAATTCGAACCAAAGATACCACATAACATTGGTCAATTATGGGAAAATTGAGTTTGAATTGTTTGGAGACTGCAAATGTAACTGTTCAAAATCTACCGATCCAAGCTATGTGACTAACTGTTGTTGTTTGGAGTGTGTAGTGAAATCGAAATAGGAGGTGAAGAGTGAAAAATGCAATCGAAATGGTGATTTAATTTGTGGCCAATGTTACTGCTACGATTCCTAGTAAGTTAATTGGGGTGGCGCTTACAGTTGGAGTAACTTCATGCAAGTTCTGGAGAATTCTGTGATTGTCACGAATCCACAACCAACTGCAGAGATCCTACACATGCACAAGGTCTTCTTTGTAGTGGCTTCGGAAAATGTGAATGTAATCGTTGCACTTGTGGAGTAAATTGATTTTTTCCTCAACACTAAATGGAATGTGGATAAAGCAATTTGAGACTGGGCTGTTCACTGGCAACTATTGTGAGTGCGACAACTCAAGATGCCAATCAGGTCTCAACGAAGTTTGTAGTGGTTCATCTCGTGGCAGGTGTCATTGCGGAAAATGTCTTTGCTCTCCCGAATACACCGGCACAATCTGCGAAGAGAGAAATTGTAACCACGATTATTGGAATTATAGGTGTTCTTCGCCCCAAAACAACGTTGTAATATGCCATCTTATCGCCTAGTCAACTCTTATCATCTCACACTAGAAATGCAGTGGACGAGGGAAATGTAGCTGTGGAAAGTGTGTTTGTGATTATGGATTTTCTGGAGAGTTTTGTGAGGATGAGGTGAACTAATTTTTGTTTACCATCTATTATTTTTGATACAACTGTCATCCAGTTAGACGAGGATTCTTGCAATAAGTTTGAAAATTGCGCTGTTTGCCATGTGTTTGATGAGATGTCAATGGACAACGAAAAATGTTATTTGTGCGGTCGTCTTGCAACCTACCAGACCGACTCGGCTGAAGATAACGACGAGAATCAATACGAATGTGTCACCAACTACAAAAACTGCGCCCTATATTTCTCAATCAATCGTCAATCTCCACAAAACAACGAGAAGAATACAGCCACTACTATTATTAGGGTTAAAAGTGTGAATGCCAAAAAAGGTGTGTAACACTATGTTCTCACACGTACATTATTTTTTATACCTTTATTTGATGGTTAAGATTGCAAACCCTCAATAAACCCACTAGTTTGGATCCTCATCGTCGCTGTTCTAATAATTATCGTCTCTTTGTGTCTAATTTTAATTTTTTGGTTCACCAAATATCAATACGATCTGGCACAGTGTAAAAAGTTCGAACGAACTAGAGATGCTGCCAACACACAGGAGGTTTGTACCATTTTTTGTGTGATTTGTAGCTAATATATTCTACAGGAGACGAACCCACTCTTTGAGAAGGAACACTGAGAAAAACTACAAAAATCGATGTTCAATTTGGTGTTTTACTTGATTACAAATTTATGATGTCATACCGCTTAAAAATTTACTAATATTCGCGCCAATACATTTGAATAAATATACTTAGTAAAAATATTGAATATTTTGTTCTCATCAACTCACCAGACACCCGCGAACACAGAAATACTTAAAAACTTGAAGCTTCAATTTCCTATTATTAGATATATAGAAATATGAATGATGTGAGAGGGAAGATTGGGAAATTGGCGCAAATAAGATTGGGTGGCCCCGCGAGAATAAATGCTCAAACTTAACATGTTAATATGTTAATAGATAAACTATTTATTGGTTGAGTGGAACTAGAGATATTTTGTTGATTAAACAAACGTATCCTTGTAGATAAAATTTTAAACAAATAAAATCCTACAGAGAAAAACTCTTCCAACGTACACGATAGAGGGAGTGTACAATTAGAGATTTTCAACACCTACCCATTTCATATAGCTTTTAATAAAAGTTTAAATAAACCCATTAAGTCAAGAACAAAGTGTGTGGCAATCGTTTATCTACGAGAATCTGGAATAAATTCGAGTTGCACGAATAGCTCTATTTATTAAAATATCAAAAGTAATGCAGAGGTATACCTCACGAGAACCATTCGTCTGTACAGGGATCAAACAATGTGCCCTTCTATACCCCAAGCAGATTCCGATTTCTTGTTAGAATTTTAGAATGCGTTGGCTCTTTCTACTCCTCTTAGGTAAATGAATTCAAATAAATCCAATTTTAAAAAAAACCTTGTTATACATGTTATACAGGCCCTCAACTCATAACATGTCGACCAGACAAATACAACTGTAATAGTTGTATTATGGACACCAAATATGGTTGGTGCACAGATCCTGTATTTCTCAATCTACGCATCAACTTTCACTAGCTATTTGGATAGGGTTTCGATGGAAACAGATGTGTTCTGATAGACGGCAACAAATGCAACAACAAACTGACGACATTTAAACCGGTTCAAAAAGAGGTTACTATTTGGTGGAATCCAAACCACAAACTTCTAGTTTATTAGATATTACACAACTTGACAACAACCTTAACCTCTATACTGCCACAAAAAATACGACTATACAACTTGAAGCCGGGTAGGTTTTAGGTGGTTTTTACACGCGTAATAAACACATACCATCATGTTGTGTGGTGTTTAGGAGAACTGGTATCAATCACATCCAATATAACCATTCCAAAGACGCTTCCATTGGATATCTATGTTCTCATTGATAGCTCGATGTCGATGAGAAAAGTTCGGGATAGAATTGTGGATGATATCTCTATGACAAGTAGAACAAATTATTTGGAGATATAGTTGTTGATTGTGGAACAAAAAAAGTTACTCGTTCAGCGGAAATTGGAGCTTCCAGTATTAGAATTGGTATCGGCGTGTTCTACGACAAATCCTACTATCCAGTGAGATCGTAATGGGATGTGGTTGAAGTGTGAAGATATGAAGTTGGGTTTTTTTCTAGAGGATCCACTTACGAGTTTGAAAACTACATTTCGTTGACAGGAAATCGTACCTATTTACAGGAAAAATTGAACCAACTGAAAGCGGAAGGAAAAATGCATGGCAACATCGACCTACCAGAATCCGCCTACACATCGATACTACAAGCTGCCACCTGTAAAGAACAAATTGGATGGTTGCCACATAGGGAGTCGACCAAAATTATAATCGTGGCCACCGACATCTTCCCCAAAACAGCCGGTGACGGTAAGATAATGGGAATCGTGAGGAGATATTTGAACAAATGTCAACTCGACCGCCAAGGTGGATACCTACAATTCCGTGACTATCCAGATGACAATGTGTTGATGGAGGAACTGAGCAAAAACGATATCCAACTGATATTTCTGGTGCAAAACACCACCACATTGGAATACTACCAACAAATATGCAAAGATCTCACCGAGATAACTTCGAGAGCGAGGATATTGGTGAATTCGGATGATGTGGTGAAAGAGATAGTGGCCGCCTCAACTGAGGCACTCACCAAAGTGAACATCCTTCCACCACCCAACGATGAATTGACAGAGTTGACTGTGTTGTCGAATTGTGCCAATTTCGCCGACACCTCCACTGGAGCATTGGAGTGTTCAAACACCGGCAATCTCATGCTGGAAATAGGAATTGAAGCGTTACAGTGTTATCCAAGCAATACCGCTCTCAATTACACTATCAATTTGGTGGGATATGGCACGGTGGAGTTGGAATTGTCGACAGGTTGTGTGTGTGATTGTACCCACCCTATCCATTCGTCGTACGAGTCCCAAAGTGAAGCTTGTCAAACTAACGGTGATCTGATTTGTGGAGAATGCAACTGTTACGAAGATTACACTGGTTCCAATTGTGGTTGTCACGAATCCACCAACAATTGCCTCCAACCTGGAGACCAACCGGGACTTTTGTGTAGTGGGATTGGTGAGTGTGAATGTGATAGATGTGTGTGTGGAGATTCCGGTTTCAACATTCATTCAGGGCAGTATTGTGAGTGTGACAATACCAATTGTCAATCGGCGTTGGATGAGTTTTGTAGTGGTGAATCTCATGGAGTGTGTGAATGTGGTGAGTGTCACTGTCAGCCGCAATACATGGGAAATGTTTGTGAACAACGAAATTGCACTCATGCCTACTGGAATGACACTTGTGTTGGTGGCGGCAATGAAACATGGGTAATTCTATTGTGTGTGTGTGTGTACGCTAGAGGAGAGTTTCGATTGTGAGTTGTGGATGTTGTGTAGATGTGTGGTGGTAAGGGTGAGTGTGAGTGTGGTCGTTGTGTGTGTGATTTTGGTTACACTGGAGAATTCTGTGAAATTGAGATGGAAGGAGAAACTTGCAACAAATACGAGAAATGTGTCGCATGCAAAGTCTACAATGAAGAGGTTGTCAAGCAGACACCATGCTCGTTGTGCCAAGAATTGGGTCAATTCCAGATGGATTCAGTCGAGAAAACCAACGACGACTACAACTGTGTAGTCACCTACCAAAAATGTGTTCTCTACTTCTCGATTCTAACAACCGACGAAGAAAATCACAATGATGGTGGTGGTGTACGAATCATCATGATCAAGAATTTGGATAAGAAAAACGGTGAATAGACGTTCTTTATTTTGGTAAAAATATGTTGATTTTTGGTGCTAGATTGTAAGGCAGCTATAAGTCCGATAGTGTTGATATTGGTGGTGGTTGGAGGAATTATTGTGATTTCGATTGTTCTGCTTTTCTTGGCTTGGTTTATCAAATATCAATACGATCGAGCACAATACAAAAAGTTCACCAAAACCACTCAAAATCCTCAATTCAAAGAAGTCACAACTTTGTTGTTATATTGTTGTTTAAGTTTTAATTGGATTTAGGAAGTCAATCCTTTGTTCACCGAATGAAGCTCATCCCTCTTCTGTACCGATCATTTGTTTGGTCTGTTATCAGGCTGATTTGTTCTATTCTACATGAATATTTTATTGGTTTTGGTTGAAATAATTTTGTGCGTTCATAGCGCGAAACGTCCAATCTTGACTCTGTTTATTGGTTTAAACTTATAAGTTCTTAGTGTATGTTTTCAATTATTTGCATGTAATGAGATAAAATAATCATCAATCTCAAGCTACCATATTAAGAAATCCCAAAACAATGGTTTCATTTTTTTGATTAATAACTTTTAGTTGAATCGTACGAGAAACCTGCAATATTTATTTCGATCAAAAAATCATACAATAAACTTCCATATACATTTTTTGAGAATGTGTTTTCTTTTTGGATCCATCAAATTTGTTGTTTGTTGTCTTGTTGTCTTGTCGTCTGGGGAATTTTATCATTCCTATCCAAAATAGAGAGTAGGACTTTTGAACAATTCTCTAATCTCATTTGTAATTTTTTTGACCCAGATGATTTTTGACCTATTACTGATTCTTCTTGGTATAATATTCGTTTCTCACACTTTTTATTTGCCAATAGTAGGCTTCATAGGTGAAAGTTTCAACCAAAACACTAACGAATGCTCAGCCTGTATTAGCAAGGATGGCTTTGGTTGGTGTGCCGATAAAGTAATTTTAAAAATGTCACTTTTTATCACCAATTTGTTTAGGGATATTCGGATGGTAGATGTAAACCAGTTGGAAGCTTCGCCAACTGTGATACTGTTATCCAGTTCCAATCAACACAAACCAAAGTCATTCACTTTTATAAGAATGACTAACTTAACTTGATGTTATATATATGTATAGAATTTGAGTAATTTTGAAGTTGATCAAACATCCATAAAGCCTCAAAAAATTCAAATCACAAATCTAAGAAAAAGTTATTTGGTAAACTGTCCACACAAATAGTTTAAGGTTAGATGAGAAAATCACTGTTGGTTCAACTATTAATGTGCCTACCAAACTCCCGCTAGACATTTACATTATTATCGATAGTACAAATTCAATGAAACACATACGAGATCTCATTGTGAACAATGTATCGGAAATAAGTATAATATAGTTGTTGGGGTGGTGGTGGTTAGTTGAATCCACTTTTTAAAGTTGATCGTTCTGATGAACTTGGCGCCAAAAGTGTTCGAATAGGTTTGGGATTGTGTTACGATAAAGTGTACAATCCAGTGAATACGTAAGTTGAGGATGGTGTTGTTTGCACGTCAAAATTTTACGAGTAATTCATTATCAAAAATGTATTGTAGCGAATCAAAATATGAATTCGAACATTACATCACATTGAATGGCGATAGAAACTCGCTACAAGTAAACAGTTGTTGTGTTTGACATGTAAAACGTTGGAGTGGTTGTAGGAGAAATTGAACCGTTTAAAAGACGAAGGACGTTTACACCAAAATAACGATAACCCCGAATCTATTTACACATGTATCCTACAAGCGGCCACATGCAAAAATCAAGTATAAACATCAACTATTTTAAAAATCAAAATTAATATGGGGAATAACAGATTGGGTGGTTGCCCGGCAAAGAGTCCATCAAAATAATCATGATTTCCACCGATAACATACCCAAAACTGCTGGAGATGGAAAAGTAACGTCTCACTATCTATCTTTGATAATATATAAATTATTTTACTGTGGTAAGAATATGGGAATTGTGAGGAGGTATGTGAACCAATGTGAGTTGGATGAATCGGGTGGATATCAAAAATTTCTGGTTGATTCTCCATTTGTGTCATAAAATGATTTATTTCTTATTTGCTAGGATTATCCTGACGATAATATGCTATCGAAAGCTATATCCGAAAATGATATGCATCTATATTTTTTGCCACTTTTTGATCGAACCAGCGCCTACTATAAAGTGTTTGTTTAGCGTATGAAACTTTGGGCTGATACTGTTGTTTTTTGTTAGCAAATAATAAAAGATATGCATGAGATAAGCGTGGGAGCGCAAAAACTTAGTACTCCTGACGACGTGATCAATGCCATAAAGAGTGTTGCCAAAGTGATTTAAATCAACGTTTATTTTTTTCCGAAAAAACTCATTAGAAAGCAATATCTCATGTGAAAATTATTCCACCAAGTTCGGATGAATATACCAACATTGAAGTGAAGACAGATTGCATGTTGTTTTACCACATATTGAGATATTGAGAAGTTATTGTGGGTTTAGCAAATCGAACAGTCCATCTACAGCAGCTATCGAATGCGAGAATTCCGGAAATCTACTTATAAATATTGAGGTTGAAGCTCTGTTGTGTTACGCGAATAACACGCCTTTGAAGTGTGTTGATGAGAAAAAACCATATCAATTCCACTTATAAATATATATTGTAGATACACTGTGGGAATAGTTGGATATGGTAAAATCGAATTGGTTCTCTCGACTGGATGTGTGTGCGATTGTGCCGATCCTTCCAATCCATTCTACGTAAAAGTTGCTGTTTCCATTCGAATTTATCAGTGTAATTGAAGGAGTTTAAAAGTGAAACTTGTAATCAAAATGGTGATTTTGTGTGTGGAAAATGTTACTGTTATGAGACACAGTATTTTTGTTCAATTTTTAGTCTATCTGATTGATAGTTTACCACAAGCACTGGAGAATATTGTGAGTGTCATGAGTCGACCAGCAACTGCGCTCGTCCAGAAGATGAATATGGGCTGGTGTGTGGTGGAGTGGGCAGTTGCAAGTGTAACAAATGCATATGTGGAGTATTACCATCATCAACCTGTGATGCAATTTCTAACCTTACATCTGGTTGATAAAGGACCAAGAGTCGTCGTTGTTTTCGGGAGAATTTTGCGAGTGTGACGACACCAACTGTCAATCTGGAGAGGAGGAATTTTGCAGTGGAGAATCTCGTGGACGTTGTGAGTGTGGCAAATGCATCTGCCAACCGCAATACCAAGGGGAATTATGTGAGCAAAGAAACTGCAATCATAGCCATTGGAGTGATGCGTGTTTTCAAGCGGGTCAAACCTATGTAAAAATATTTTTGTATTAGAGCGACCATCATCACATAGCAATAATCTTCGTCCACCTCTTGTAGGAATGTAATGGTAGAGGAAGATGTGTGTGTGGTCATTGTATTTGTAGGCATGGTTACATGGGTGAACTTTGTGAGAAAGAAGTAGGTTAACATTTGTGAATATCACAGTTTGGTGGAGTAAAATGAGGACAGTTAGAGAGTGAGAGTTGTAACAAATATGAAATGTGTGCTATTTGTGAGTTGTTCAAAGTGGAGATGGTGGAAGATGATAGACCATGCTCAATATGTGCAGTTGATTCTTTCAACAAGAGATATGTGGTGGATGAGAGTGGTGGTGGTGGTGATACCACCACAAAATACCACTGTGCAAGTTCGTACCAAAAATGCGCCATATTTTTCACCATAAAATCTGCCGACAATTCACACAACCAAAATGTACACAGTGTGGTAGTCCACATAAAACCACTCAACAAACGAGAAGGTTTGTTATACATGATGGTTGTTGCTATTGACAGTTGTATTGATGGTGTCACAGATTGCAAACCTCCGTTGAGTCCATTGGTTACAATCCTTGCAATTATAGCAGGTATCGTTTTGTTGTCGTTGGCGCTTGTGTTTCTTGCTTGGCTGGTAAAATACCAATACGATAAAGCTCAATATGCCAAGTTTTTGAACGAGACAACTCATGGTCAAATTAATGAAGTAATTTTTTGAAACGAAATAACACCTTAATTGATGATGCTCATTTTTCTTATATTTCTAGGAAACAAACCCTCTCTATTTCGAATAACTTGGATCATCACTTTCTTTCGATCCTACTCCACCAAATAGACTCTACTCTATCAACGGTTTATCTTGAAAACCCCACTTTCCCACTATATCACACATCCATTCTACATATTTTGGCGCACTTTTTATAATCACATCAAGAATTGTTTATAAAATATTGCATAATAATCTAAATGTGATAAATTGCATTTTTATGTTAATAGTGCTATTTTGAAAATCGACATAATGTGAGATGACGACTTTAAGGTTTTTGCTTAACTACTTAAAGGATAACATTAAGCCTCTTTAGATCAATGTAAATGTGTGATTAAAAAATTGATATTCTCTAATGTTTAATTGCACAAAAATATCTTGGCTTTATTGATTGGAATTTTTATTTTCTCAATATATATATATAGTCAATATATTGTATTATTTATTATGTATTTTGGTAATTTTCATCGCGCCAAAACCTAATACACATAGGGTTGAATTTGGAAGGGTGGTGTAGTGGTGGAACAAAAAATGTTATTTGTTGTATAGAAAGAAGATTACAAATCACAACCAATTGTAAATGGGTTTAGTGAAAAGGTTACTTACAATTGGAGGTACTCGAAAAATTTATCACTAAGTCGAATTTGACTCAGCTCTGCAAAAATTATCAAGGAGATTTTGGGTGATAAATCTCGTGGGGAACTTCAGAAACTGATAGTTTCTGATTATACCGTTGACTACGGTGAAAACTATTATCGTGTAATACGTTGTTCAATTGGGTGGAATTTTAGGAAATGGTAATCTCTCAAATAGTCATCTCCCACTAATATAATATACATTGATCTCATTAGCTGAATATATTTTTGGTTAATCTTTATTATTATTTGTCGAAAAAAGGCAAAGAAAAGCTTTGGAATAAATATTTGTAAAAATTGTTATGTGAAAAATTGGCGGTATTTTGATGGAAATTATCTAGAAATAGAAAAAATGGTATAAATATTGAGGAATTCAACACCAAAAAAATCATAGATTTTATGAATGATTTCAAGTGGGAGAAACTCACCGTTATCAATCCTTCAATGTTCACATTGGCTGTGGATCTAATAGCACGACCATTGAGTGAGTGATTCTATATATATTTGTTGGTGGTTTCACAGTTGTAGAAAAAGATAAGAGTCAGCTGTATGAGAAAGTGGGAAAATATGCGGCGCTATTTTTGGTTGAAAATATTCCCGATAGAATGTTTGTGCTGGGTAGAAATATAGTGGAATTTATAAACAACTTTTACGAGATGAAAACCAACATCAAACGATTACTCCCCGAATTGCGTGAATACACTGACGTGTGGTTCTATTGCTATGAGGAATCCCTCCACAGTCATATTCTACAAGTGAGATGTGGGAATTTTTTCTACCAAGTGAGTGGTTCAATGTTTTCCATCCAATTCTATACAACGCGATTGTTGTTGGTAGAATATTTTTCTAGGATTTATCAAACAATGCAATTGGTTGTTGTTCAACAGAAAATCCAAATGTGTCCTAGTGACACCGTGGATCATTGAGAATCAATCATTCAGTATACGAATCAATCACAAACTTCCCACCATTTCCAGCACAATCTCTATCGAACCGGTATCCACTGAGTTGGTCAATGATTTTGTCGATAAAAAATTTCTCAACCAAGCGGTACCTTGTTACGTGCTATTCAATACAGAAGGTATGTCCATAGTGGAAGATGTTCCACCCAAAAATTGGCAACACTTTTTGGTTACTATTTGATTGATTGATTGTAGGAACAATTCTAGAGTTGGGTCCTTTGTTGGAGCATCGTATGGCACACATTGTGAACGATCAACATATCCGTTTCACCGATGCTTTCCAGATGGTACTTCCAAAATTGGAACTCAATCAGATTGATGATCTAAAACGATATGTCAATCTATCGATTGTTCTAAAACCCAAACCAAACGCCGTACAACTCGGTAAACCGCTCAACAATTGCGTCTTCAATAATGATGTCGATTTTTTGAAATGCTGCGACTTCACAATAAAAGGACAATTCAACTTTATTCCAACTACTCAAACCTATTGGTAATAAGATCTTTCCAATGCATATACATTTGCTTAAATAACCATAATATACTGTAGGTTTATTGGATATCCTCATTTTAACAACATCAATCAGCTGTATGATAATGGTTTCTATATTAGTGATTTGCCTTCACAAAATGGTGCCAGAGACGCACTAGCGTTGATCAACGATATGCGGAACGAGACCAACTATTCTAACAAACTTGCCGCGTTGACCAACAAACTTGAACAGTAAGTATTCTTCGTTCTAGATGAAAAATATTACTCTTAAAATAATGTGTAGAATAAAACTTGATGTGGCAAACGAATGCATCAAAACAGAGGAGATTATTCGAGATATTTACCCAAACGATTTCTCCTCCAAACTCATCAACGGTTCCACCATTAACGCAATCAACTACAAAGAGATTGTGATTTTGTGCTCGGATTTGGTGTCATTCACCGCCTACTCAAATCATCACACTCCTATCGAGATTATTTCGGTGTTGAAAGAGGTTTTTGGCCAATTCGATTCGTACATTCGTCAATTCAACCTGACCAAGGTAGGTGATCAACACAAACTCATGTAGGATGACGTGGTTTTTGTTCGGTTGTAGATTGAGACTGCTGGAGATGGATACATGATCGCTTCAGGTATCCAATGTAAAGGAACAAAATTCTCGAGGATAATCAAATGTGCTTTGAAAATGATTGACACTATGTGCACTCTTGTGACCACTTCCGAGAACGAAATCAAAGTAGTAGTAGTAGTAGTAGTAGTAGTAGTAGTAGTAGTAGTTTGAGGACATTCTCTTTTGTTGGCTGGGGATAAATTTTGTTGTTTAGATTAGAATTGGGGTGTATTCGGGACCTGTGATTGCGGGAATTGTAGGATTGCGTTCTCCTCGATTTTGTGTTTTTGGAAAAACGGTCAATTGCGCCACCCAACTCGAACAAACAGCTCCTCCCAACAAAATCCACATCAGCAAGAATGTCTACAAGTCTATCCATTTGTTGACATTTATCAAAATTTCCACAGCTTCTAATCCATCTTCCATTATAGAACTATCAAATTCAATAAAACTCTAAGAATCTCCAAAATAACAAAATGGCAAAAAACCTCCACCAACTACGACACCAACGACCCTCTAAATGTCACCTATATTATTGAGCCTTCGATGCGAAAAATAGAGAGAAAAGTAGATTTTTATCATCACCCAAATTAGCTCCATTATAACTCGTTTTAATTTAGATTAAAACAATATAAAATACGTAATTTTATCTACGCCATATCGAGATAGATCGAATTCTACCAAACCACAATAGAAATTGATAGAATATTGTAATTTGAATGTGTTTTGTAAGTTTTGCGTCCCTTAAAATTTTATAATGATTAACAAAAAAATGAAGAGATACTTTGTTGCAGAAGTTTAGAAAGAAACTCGCCCAGAGGATATTTTATTTTTCCTTGATGCGCTTCAAATATACCATTTATAAATCCGTCAACAGACAAATAGTTAAAAAGTTGAAAAAAACAACCTTAAAAAGTTCAAATTGATAGTTTCTAGCTTGAATAAAAATAGAATTTAGAATCGCTAAAAGTCGGTAACAATCGCACATAACACTCGTAGTTTCAACGTGCTCGGTATGGCTTCTCAAGTTGGTGCACCTAGAATCCAATTGAAACGTGTACAAGTGTATGGACGTAAAAAAACAGCAACCGCTTTGGCTGTGTGTAGAGAAGGAACAGGAAATATCCGAGTCAATGGTAGACCATTGAAGTATATCCAACCTGAAGTTCTAAGAGACAAAGCCGAGGAACCTATTCATTTGCTTGGACGTGACTACTTCAAAGATCTCGATATTCATATTAGAGTACGTGGTGGTGGTCAAACTGCTCAAATCTATGCTGTTCGACAGGCAATTGCTCGTGGACTTGTTGCATTCCTTCAAAAATGTACAACAATTTTTAATTAAAGTTTGATAAT